>JACEEZ010019081.1:25000-27500 GCA_016584305.1 Chionoecetes opilio | reverse complement strand
GGAATCATGGAAGCTTTGCGCCTCTATGATGGACTACACAATGATCTGTGATCTGATGGTGCCACGCATGGAGTACAGGCTTCTGCTTTGATGGAAGTGTTGCCAATGGACATCACAACATGCAACAGCCCTTCATTCATTGCCCTGCCACACCTCGCCCTGTACAAACCACCCCGCACTGCTGCGCCCTCACTCATCCCCGCGGAACCACCACATCTCTCCCTACTCACCGTCCTGCCACCACCACACTCTACCCCGCGCACGCCTGCCCCGCCGCCGAGCCAGCATGTTAGTGACGGTCAGACCAGCGCCGCCGCCAAACAGTCCGCCGCACTCAATGATACCTGTCAGTGCACGCGTCATCCTGATGTATGGTCCGAGGATGACACACATTGTCCTTGTGTTGGCCTGCATACTAAAGCAAATACATATTCGCACACTGCTCACTGCTATCACTTATAGCTTAATGGATAACGTCCTGGCCTGCCACTCATCAGGTCTTATTTGGTTCAAGGTTCGCTCATGCCTCCAAGGTTTTTTCGCTAACTAAGTGAGCAGTTACTGTCCCCCTTGAGCAAAGGGATTGGAGGTGTATGTGGTGTGTGAGGTCACAGATCCCATACCCATAGATCGGTCTGCTCTAAGCTCTTCCCGGGAGGTAATTGTTGGCGATCACGAGTCCACCACATAATCAAGACCAATGATCACTCACACACACATATAGGTACACACATCCTCGCGCCTGATATCTAGTAGCTGTACATTACATAGCTTGTCATCCTCCTCCCCAACACTCACACGATCACCTTCACCTCAACAGCAGCCTCACGTTCCCCTTCACCACCCTCCTCCTCACCATCTGGTGTTCCCCGGAGTGGTGAGTGTTGGTCGCCTGCCTGAATGCATTGTTATGCTGTGGAAACAAGGACTAGAGTTTATAAAATAATTTGTATCGATGTCTGAGGTTTTCTTCAATAAAAAAAATTTGAAAAGATGAATTATCGATTTTGTTACTCCTTTAAATGTTCCTTTGAGTGGTGGAAAGGTGTGAGGTGGAGGTTGAGGGGTTGTGGTGTGGGATTGAGGTTGAGAAACTGCGTGGTGGGAATGGAGTCAGTTATGAAGAACATATGACAGGTTGAGGATGTGGTTGGAGATGACGAAAAAGTGATGAAGGAGTGGAAGAAGGGTGGGACGTTCTGACGGAAGGTGAGAGTAGAGAAATCACGTGGGATATGAAGGGATAGATGGGGTTCTGTCAAGGGGGTTTAGGGAGAGGAAAGGGTGAATTTTTTTTTTGAAGGAGTGGAATGAGATCTGTTGAAGAATGTATGCAGAAAAGTTGCAAGAATACGCGTGTACAGAGAGAGAGAGAGAGAGAGAGTGAGAGAGAGAGAGAGAGAGAGAGAGAGAGAGAGAGAGAGAGAGAGAGAGAGAGAGAGAGAAGAGAGAGAGACGAGACGAGAGAGAGAGAGAGAGAGAGAGAGAGAGAGAGAGAGCGATAGGGGGGGATAGCGAGTTGGGTACTGCCTCTAAACGCTCATCTTGACCTGCGCAAACCTCACACACACAAAGATAAGAACAGTGGGAAAATAACACAAATCGACAGCAACAACAATAATAAAAGAAGCTATGAACAATAGAGAAAAGAACTTTGAACACCACAAAGCCTGTCTGATGCTCAGTTATATAAGTGATGCTGGTGATCTTTTTAACGTGATGTTTACCGAGGTGTGAGGCGTGGCGGGGCGGGCCGAGTCTTGCCTATCCGCCTCACGCATCCAAGACCACGGTAGGTGGTCCCCTCCATAACAAACACCAGGTTTGTTATGGAGGGAGGGATAACTGTAAAATTAGGCATTTCCGACGATTTTTAATGTGGCCATTATTCTTAACACATCAAAATACATGGGAAGAGAGTACTTTACCTCGTACTCAATTACTGGTTGAAAGTACCAATTTACCTGTATAATGACGTCACGTTTGTGAAAACACAGCAAGTTATGGAAACCACTGATGTTTCCTGTCTATGTAGCTTCCTGAGTCCTATAGACCTCCCTAGTAAATATGATGGCTGCTGCGCCTCCCTGACTATGACAATATAACTAGGTGGTTCATGGGATAATCGTTAAGAAAATGATCTAGAAATTATCTTATCGTTATCTAGAAAAAGTAACGAAGAAAAGTAATTTTATGTTACATTATGTTATGATTATACAAGTTTGTTATTTTATCTTATCTTAGTTACTTTGTTTCCTTGTTACTTTGTTTCCTGCATATGGTTCATGGATATGGTTGAGACTGCCGCCTCTGCCTCTCATTTCCCGCTTCATCCCTATCTTCAAGTGCTTCCTCGATCGTCAATTTTTCAAGGATTCTTAATTAAACAACAGTGCTACGCTGGTGTTTTACTTGCCTCACCACAACAATAGCTACAACATAACGACGCTGATCAGAATTACCAACACACCCACAATATCGTATCACACACACACATTTA
>JACEEZ010019081.1:15000-20000 GCA_016584305.1 Chionoecetes opilio | reverse complement strand
TCAACAAGTAAACGTGCCGTTGTGGTGTGTGTGTGGTGTGTGTGTGTGTGTGTGTGTGTGTGTGTGTGTGTGTGTGTGTGTGTGTGTGTGTGTGTGTGTGTGTGTGTGTGTGTGTGTGTGTGTGTGTGTTCAGGGAAATATTTCATTGGCACATACTTAAGAAAGACTTATTTTTCTCTTTCTCTCTCATTTTTGTTCGCCCTTTTCACGTATTTTTTCTCACTCTCCTCACTCCTCCTTCTCTTCCTCTTCCAATGTCACTATATTTGTACATCACGACACACACACACACACACACACACACACAAACACATATACAGTCTTTTGTCTCTCTCTCTCTCTTCTCTCTCTCTCTCCTCTCTCTCTTCTCTCTCTCTCTCTCTCTCTCTCTCTCTCTCTCTCTCTCTCTCTCTCTCCTCTCTTCTCTCCTCTCTCTCTCTCTCTCTCTCTCTCTCTCTCCCCTCTCTCATGTAACAGTTATGTTCATCAAGAATCTTTAGAAAAAGCACGTATTCCTGAGGGGGTGGAAAGGAGGGGGGTGGTTTGGTGTCAGCAAAATTGTATTGCTGATCTTGAGGAGGAGGAGGAGGAGGAGGAGGAGGAGGAGGAAGAAGAGAAGGTACTTAATACATTTGAGTGGTCGATAAGAAGAGAGTCCATTGTGGTGAAAATTGCTGCATAGAAGACTGGAGGTGAAGGATTTTTAAAGACCAACAAATACTAGATTCCCAACACTTTCATTCCATTCTCATCACTATTCTGTCCATCTACCTAATGCAAGAGTTAACCAGTAATCTTCACTCTTTCATCCCTTTCACTGATAAACTGTGAAACTCTCATCCTGTTTCGATTTATCCATCTTCCTACGACTTAAATTTTTTCAAGAGAGGAGTGACAAGACACCTCCCGATCTAAATTGGCCCATCCCCCTTTGCTGTAATCTCCTTCTGTCTTCTTTATAGGGACTGGCAGCTTGTGTGGACTTCTTGTTATCTCTTATTTTTATTTGCTCATGGCCAGTCCTATGAGGTAAAACAAAACAAAAACAAAAAATCCACCATTTCCTCCATCTCCAGCTCCTCCCTCCCCCATCCCTCATTCAAGGATATAAAGAGTGGTATATAAAGAATGATCAATCAATCAGTCAATAAAATAGAAAAGATATAGAGTGGAAGATGGGATAGAGGGTAAGTAGTAGGGGGTGAAGAGAAGATAACTTTAGTATTAGAGAAAGACACAGAGGCTTAACTCTTGTGTGCCGTGAGGGCGAGGACATGGGGCAAACACATGACTTGTGCTGGTGAGAGAAGGTGTCAGATGGTTGCTTAGGGGATCTTAGAAGGCTGCATCGTTATGTGGTGTTATGAGGGTGATCTTAGGAGGTGTGTTGGTAAGAGAAAGGAGGCATTTTGGTAAGAATGATAATATATAAAACCTCTATATACTACCCTATCCCTCACTCGTACCCCCCCCCCCCTCCCCGCCCTCTGTTCCCGTCATCTTCCCCCACGTCCTTCCCTCTCCCACCTTGGTCCACGGGGTTCTCCTGGCCCAGGGCGTCGGGTCGGAGGAAGGCCCCAGAGTGCATCAGCTTGCTCACCGTGCCGCTGTCCTGGCTCACGTGTACAACTGGATACAAACCTGCGCCAAGGGAAGAGAGATGAGTGTGTGTGAGAGATGTGTGTGTGTGTGTGTATGTGTGTGTGTGTGTGTGTGACTGTGTGTGGACTCACCTCCCGTCTGGTAGGTGTCGTAACGCTCACAGATGGTGTATATGTGACCGCCAGGAGGCACCACCGAGCGCGCCACGTTCACTAGCTCCTTCAGGGACTTCTTGACCTGCCGCACGCCCACCCCTTCACGCCGCCCCACCCACGTCACCACCTGCCGCGCCTTGTGTCCACTCATCCTGCGGGAGACAGACATAAAGAGGAGTTATAGCCTCGCTCAGCCTCCAAGCATGCTCCTCTACCGGTCTTAAACAAGTGAAGCCCGAAGGAGACATGCGTATATGGAGAAATAGATAAAGGAAGAGAGAGAGAGAGAGAGAGAGAGAGAGAGAGAGAGAGAGAGAGAGAGAGAGAGAGAGAGAGAGAGAGAGAGAGAGAGAGAGAGAGAATATAACATTACCACTTATTCAATACCTGTACACTGAATATCACTTAAGCTAATAATCCTCTACATATAGATAAAAAAAAAGAGAGAGAGAGAGAGAGAGAGAGAGAGAGAGAGAGAGAGAGAGAGAGAGAGAGAGAGAGAGAGAGAGAGAGAGAGAGAGAGAGAGAGAGAGAGAGAGAGCATTCCATTAACACTGAATATCACTTAACTAATAATCCTCCATATTTACCTGCTATAAATATTAAGTCTCTATCACAGGCTATCAACACAAGACCTGCGATGTGCGTTGTGAGGTTGAGGTGACCTGACGCCAAGACTCACAATGGGGGGAGAGATATGTACTGTGTAACTGTACCTATATATTTAAACTACAATGACCGTATTCTTAGTAACCCAGCATCTAATTGGTGTCTGTGGATGACCTAATGCCTTCTGCCTCTCTTTACAACTGTTTACTGCACGCATATATTTAACTCCCTGTACTACCGCTTTCCTCTAGTTCTTCCTTCCTACCTTCCACCCCCGTGCATCAAACAAGATGGTTCTCCTTATGCTCTTATGTTCTTATAAATGATTGGAATTAGTGCGGAGTCAATAGGGAGTTTTAAAAGGAGGCTAGACAATTTCATGAAGGGGGATGAAAGGTGGATGTAGGTAGTGTTAGTACTAACTACCAGTGGTGGGCGCCGTTAATCAAAAAGTTAACTTCGTTAACCGTTAATCCGTTATCAAAAAATTAACTTCGATAACCGTTAATCAGTTAATTCTTTAAAAATGTAACGGAAGTTATCGATAAACCGTTAACGTTAATTTTTATTCTAGAAAAAAAAAAAATCAGTTTTTGCTCTAAAACCACCTAAAAACACCTTTGAAAAGTGCCAATACTATAAAATCAGCCTTTATGGTTTTTTTTAAGGGCTTTAGAACCCAAAAACTATAGTTTTTTTTGCTTTAGAGTTAAAAAAAAGGCAGATTTTATAGTTTTAACTTTAAAAAAAAAAACCTAAAAAGGCTGATTTATAGTTTTGGGCCCTGTGGCCCGTAAACGTTTACCGGTTTTTATGAAATTTTTGGGTTAGCGGACTTGAGTTAACGGAAGTTAAATGTAACGGAAGTTAAATGTAACGGAAGTTAATTAGTCCGATAATGATTTCCAAAGTTAACTTAAAAGTTAAATCGTTAACGAAAATGTTAACTTCGTCAATTAACGATTAACGGATTAACGGTTTGGTGCCCACCTTTGCTAACTACCACTTAGGTCTCACGGCCTCTTGTAGCTTTCTTATGTTCTTATGTTCCTATTGTAATGCCCGAGGACCTGCAACACCTCCACGAATGTTAGGTTTGCACGATGATATAATGAACCGCCGACTAACGTAACCACGAGAAGTCTTGTGGATCACGATCTGTTCCTCTCTGCTATCCACATTACCACCGCTTCTTCCTCCTCATTCTTATCATTACTAATCCACCATTTCTAATCCAGCAATGTTAAAAAAAAAACCCTATGATCTATTTTTTTTTAACGAGGCGAAAATTCCGTTCTATCTCAAGGTTTCATGCTTAAAATTATGCCTATGTTTACCTGCTAATATCATGGTTAACTATGATACAATACAACTGAAATTTAGAAGAACCGTATACTATTCCCTTCTTGTGGCATCAAATATCAGTCAGTAAGCAGCAAGGGGGCAGGACTTTTCACCTCGTAAAAAAACCAGTATACAAGTCTTCATTCCACTTTTCATCATTTTCATTCAATTTTTTCATCATTACTGACCTAACTTTACCTGTTCACCATTAATGAACAAGGAGTGATAAAAATAAACCTTCAATATTTTCCCAACCTGACTTTAAGGATAAGCGGTCAAAACTGAGTCACACATTTAGAATCACAAGTACGAATGCGTCTGTTTGGAATCTTTGCCTCAGAAATGATCTTATACTATGATATAAGAAAATAAAAAGAAGGGAAACAAAGAGTATGGTGGCAATACCGTGGGCTTATATTGCCTTTTATGGCGAGCTGCTGTGTCTTTTCCTCCTCTCTTTCTTCCGCCTCCATATCTTTCTCTCTGTTCATATTTTCATCTTTTCCTTTCACCGTCATGTTCTTCTCCTCGCTCACTTGTCTTCTTCTCTCGTCCTGTTCTCTTTCTATTCTCTCAAAGTCCTCCTCTATTCTTCGCTGCAATTCTTCATCTTTCTCTCTCTGTATCCTCTCTTTCTCTTCTTCCTCCTTCGCAAAGTCGTAGGATTGGGCGAGAGGGTTGGCGCCATTCTTCTGCTCCTCCAGATCCACTTTGCTGGTGATCGTCTTGGCAATCTTCCTCCCAGCCTGGCCCTCGATGCTGTTCCTCTGTCCTGCACCAGCTCTGTTTTGGCCTCTGCCGCGCGTTACCTCTCTACCTCGTCCTCGGCCACGCCCTCCACGTCCTTTGAGAGGCAAGGGCATGGAGGAGGTTGAAGAGATCATGTGCGCCACTGTTCCACGCGGTATCAGACTCTCGATCTAACTAACGCTACTGATTGCTCTCCTCACCACCACCACAAACACCACACACACCCATTTAGGTGTCAACACGCGCACCACTATACCACCTCCATCACCGGTATCCCCGCCACCACTACCACTAGCTCCCGTGGCGGTGCTGGTTAGAATATATGCTGGCTGGCTATTGCTCGTCGCTCCCTAACCCTCACCCCAACACCACCATGGCCCACCACCACCAACAACAATAAAGTTCTCAACAATACTCTTTTTCTCCCTGGACGGGTTTCAGCGGGTCCCTGTACACCACAATGACGACACAAGCGACACAATGCCCTTAGATACCCTCCACGCCAGCTATATCGACTCCCAGGGCTTTCAAACGTTTCCT
>JACEEZ010019081.1:0-10000 GCA_016584305.1 Chionoecetes opilio | reverse complement strand
AAGCATACAATTGTAACAAACACTAATCTTTGTAAAAAAATAACAAAGAAATGCGTCAACCATTTAGAAGAGGATCCCTTGATATCGTTTTCTTCAGATCTACAGGTGAACTCTTATTTTTAAGGGATAACTTCAATGTTGTGGGTGATACGCACGGTCATAATCTTCCAACTTGCAAGCATACCAGTTGAGCAAAAAAAAAAATCTCAATAGCCGCAAACATGACGTAGTTGATATAATTGGTATAAAGCATGAAAACACAAGATTGACTACATAAATCATACTAGAATATACATACATTTCAAAATACACGTACACACATACATACAGGTTCAATACTTATCAGTCATTACAAACGTATCATTATGGAACAATTACACTACAGGGATGTCAGCTTCTAACTCAGCATTAACAGCAGCTTTAACTTAACTCAGCATCTCTCATAAGTCTCTTGGAAGAGTCAGCACCTTGTCCGCCTCACCATCGCCACTTTCTCGTCACTCGTGTCCCGCCGTCTGACATTAACTTTCTCGCCGTCAGCCTGCAACCCATCCTCCGTCATCCCTTCGTCAGCAAGTAACACCCTCCTTCATCCCTTCGTCAGCAAGTAACACCCTCCTCCATCCCTTCGTCAGCAAGTAGCACCCTCCTTCATCCCTTCGTCAGCAAGTAACACCCTCCTTCATCCCTTCGTCATCAAGTAACACCCTCCTTCATCCCTTCATCAGCAAGTAGCACCCTCCTTCATATCTTCGTCAGCAAGTAGCACCCTCCTTCATTCCTTCGTCAGCAGTAACACCCTCCTTCATATCTTCGTCAGCAAGTAACACCCTCCTTTATCCCTTCGTCAGCAAGTAGCACCCTCCTTCATCCCTTCGTCAGCCAGCGACCCTTACACCGTCAGCTCCCTCATTAGCTAGTAGCCCCAAACACTCAGTCCCTCGTCACCCAGTAGCCCCTTCCCTGCCATTCTCCCTTGTCAATCAGCAGTCCCCGAACCAATAACCTGCTGTCCACTATAGGAGTTCCCTGTCAACTTTTTTACATCATGAGTGAGAATTAATACTGGATTTCTTCATGTATTCAATGATTGCATTTTATTTAACATAAGAACGAATTATTTTTTTCCCCCCATGTTCTTGCAAATATGAAATAAAAAATCAACATTCCTTTCCTGCTTTTTCCTGTTCTCCCTGAGGATATTTGGCCAAGTAGAAAAAAAGCCTCTTGCATTATTTTGTGTGTTCGTTTGCGTTACATTTATAAACAACATAAATCATAACAAAAAATACTTAAGACGCAACTGATGTAATATGAATGTCAAAATCCATGAAAGTGTAAGATAAATGTGATCATGAATGTATATTGTATTATTTTTGCGTAGCGTGCGTGCATAACTGGTTACTCCGGTGGCATAATGTCAATAAAATCAGAGTAGTAATAGCAGTAGTAATAGTAGAAGGTAACAGTAGTATACACATTTCATCCCTTTATGTACGGTAGCGCAATCCAATGCTATCGAACACGTATAAATCAACACCAAAATAATGATACGTAATCACATGTGTCTGTACATTCTTCATTCTTTATGTAGCTGAAAATATCATAGTTGGAATCTTTGTACGTACTAGGCTTATCTGTGCGTAACATTTTATCTATTCTTCACCGTCTCTTACAACATCCGCATCGTCTCTCTAACTATGAATCCCTTAACTAAAGCAAGATAGGCAGTGTGGGCAGCTAACAGAATATCTAATCCTCTTTAACACGCTCAAGGAACCCTGGAATGCTTCAAAATATGCATGGAGTGGTGCAACAAAAGCAAAAACTTTCCATATTACGAGTACTCTAATCAATATTGAACTGAAGTTACATAAGAGACGAGGTAACGCACACACACACACACACACACACACACACACCACACACACATAGACAGGACACACACTCAAGCGGTAATGATTTTCTTGCCATCTGTTTACATACCTACATGTGTGACGTCACGCACCTGTCCTCCGAGGTATGTGGGTACCCTGTGTTCCTGTCGTTGCCTGTTTGCCCTAGCCACCCCCTCGTCTGTGGGGCCGTGCGTGTCATCCACAACACTGAAGGCCATGTGGTAAGTCTTGGTGCTTGGAATGACTTATTTACGACATGTCCAATGAGTTTTGCTACCTTGGTGGGTGTGGCTATCAGTGAATTAGTTTTTCGGAAATGGCTGCTTTAAGGAAACTTATATTTGTTTGCTGTCCTAAATCAGCGATATCATTGTTATACAGAATTTCTAAGGCACATAAAGATGAATATGAGCCTCATTTTGATAGATTTGGATGACAATAGATCTGAGAAGTATGTGCTCGCGTTGCAATTGCATAAAGCATGTCGGCGTGTGACAATGGACAAACAGTTGTGGGAAGGGGGGCAAGGTGGAGGGAGAGGTGGAGGGGCTGGTGGGGGTTGATTGTCGAGAAGCTTCACCTGTGTCTCCGGAAAGGGGTCGAGCATCCAACGATCCATTATTTCCAACGATCTACATTAGTCGTGCCATTTATAAATACGTAATTATTATAACTGGTGATTAGTGTAGTAGAAGTATTACCATTAGTACCAGTAGTAATTGATGTAGTTATAGCAGCAGCAAAAGCCGTTCTGTGGCAGTAGTATTTTAACAACGGCAGTATCAACATCAATAACAATAGAATGGCAGTAACAGCGAGACAAATGCAATACCTGGACTCCAGAAAACCACGTGATCGTTTTGAAGGATTAACACACACAGTTGTCGATACCAAGAAGTATGCACTTGCTTCATCGAACGAGCATTGAACACACCGCATACCACCCGAGGAGACGGCGATAAAATGCGATCTACAGCCACAGTGTGAATGTGTGTGCCAAGTATGTTAGTAATGCATTCAAATAGCTGAGTAAATCGCTAGAAATGGTTGGAATTTCAGTGGGTTGAGGAGGTATGAATGTAGTGGTGGTGGTAGAGGAAGAGGAGAGAGATGGAATGAAGGAGGTGGATGGAGAGACGAAAGAGGAGCAATGGGGCAGAGATGTGGGGTAAGGAAGTCATATTCACACCCTGTCATCACACATACGTACATTACATACATACATACATGGCACATTAGTCGTGGTGATATCTAAAATCCATAAACTTGTCCCAAACCCGCAACCGCAGTTTCTTACTTTTCTTCTTTTTCTCTGTATTTTGAAAGGAGACTGGTCTAGAGTACCCAAAATCCCATTATCTATAGCCAATCCCCAAAAAGCTTATACATATAGCAATGAGTTAAAAAAGTTGTCTAATTTAGATCGGAAAGTGTCTTGATACATTTGAAAACTTAAGTCATAGGAAGGTGGAAATGTAAGTCAGGAAGAGATTTGCATGACTTCCTCACAACACATATACTTTTGAGCCATTTATAGCCTCCTCCTTCCACTTAATAATACCTCTCATAATACCTGAATAAGGAAATTAATAATTGAATACTATAAGTACGTACACACCAAGGATGCTATACTAATTCTCTTGTATTATCCTTGGTACACACATAGAGGGTTTCTCGTTCTCACATCACACCATTGGATCCCTTAACTTAACCCCATCAACACACCAGGAGCCGGAACGCTATACCCTGCATCAATACTCTCACCTTTCCCCGCCAGGCTCAAGCGGGTCCATAATCCAGGCACGTCATGGGTATTTTTCCTTTGATATCTGGAGGTCGTCGTGCTCTAGGTACCACTGAGACTATTGACGGCTGACGGGCTCCTGGTACTGTTACGGCCACTAATAGCAACACAAAGATAAAGAAAGTAAGAAAGATGAGAAAAAAAGAGGCTCAGTGATGTAAAGGTGACCAGGTAGTAAGGAAAAAGATAAAGAGAAAAGGCAGAAAGAAGGATTTTTTTCGGAATTGAAGCGACGTGTCAGAAAGCACAGCGGGACGAAAACAACAACAACGTGACGTCACAACACAAAGATGGCTTCGCACAGACAAGTGACGGCCACGGTGCGCTGTGACATAAAATACTTAAATGCTGGGAGAAAAGAACACAAAGAAGACAAGGAATTAAGATCCCAGGTGAAATTCCCAGAGTTGACAAGATTGACAACACAACACAAGAGTTGACAAGATTGTTAACTAAGGAGACGAAGTTGCAGAGGAACTTTGAAGCGATACAAGCGTCAAAGGTCACAAGAAGAAGAAAAAAAAAAATCATATAACGGTACAAAGGGATTTTTAGCTACGTCATTAGATCTTAAAGGTACCAATAATGAAAACTTTCACATCACCTACCTACCCACGAAAACGGAAGAAAAGAAAACCTGCAAGAGGCGAGAGATGAAAAAAATAATCACAAAACACGAACCTGCAGGATAATTTGATAAAAACTATATTCACTACGAAATACTTAGCAACTTTTTACATCACTTATGAAGTACACAACGTTTAGTACTCCAAAACGAAACAAGGAAGTAGATTATCGAACTAAACCAAGTTATTCATTCATTCTATTTCTGATTTTGGTTGCCACGCGCAGCCTACTCCATCACTTGACCCAAACATGCTACCTAAGCCGCTCGATCAACCTTCGTGTTATTATTATCAGCTATTGTTTTTCTCAGCACTCGCTATTGAAATTCTATACTACACATTATTTCTTTAAACTGATAGAAAATAATATAGCTTTCCCTTCCTTCCTTACATTATTATTATCACTCAAAGCTAAAGAGGAACATATCTACGAACATTTCTTTTCACCGCATCATTCCAAGGTGTTGATCTGACGGAAGGAAATATTTATGATAGCCTCTCTTATAATATTAGTGAAGGCATCATAAACACGCACATTAACTAAAGACTTCATTGCTACATCAAAGAATAGTTAATTTCGTGGTATGAAATCCTATGTATATTATATTTAGAGAAAAACTGCTGGGTTAGGTTATTCAGTATTTTTTTTCAAGAGAGCAAGGCAGGGCAAGCATCCACTAATGTTTTGCTTTGTATTACTCTCGTCTAGTTAGAGGGAATATTTTTATTAATACTCCTAGTTCTAGTGCATGTTCTATCTGTCTCCCATCGACGCTGAATAAGAAAGCAAAGAAATAAAAGTCGTGCAATGCCCTTCCATCTACGCCTTGCATCCGAAGAAGGCATGTCGAAGGAGAGGTCTTCGGGTTTGTAAAGGTCTGCGAGGGCTGTCATAATGTTCTGCAGTGACAGGAACGACCACGCAGGAACGACCATGGATGAAGGGCGGCACAGAGGGATGACCACAGGTGCTCCCTCGCTGTGGTGATGCAGGCTGCAGGAGACTTTCAACCCTGGCAGGCGTGAGGGAGTGTGAGGTTTTGGTGATGATGGTGGTGATAGTGACGGTAATGAGGATGAAGATGCTTAAGATGGTGGTGATGATGTTGTTGATGATGATGATGATAGTGACGATGATAGTTGAAATGGTGGCAATAGTGACAATGATGATGGAAATGAGGATAATGGTAGTTAAGCTTAATAAATAAGAATTTGATCAATCTGTTATACTATCCGTACCATTGCTTCAGATTCTATGTAAGTTCATGATTCCTAAGCTGTATAAGAACAATTGAACAACACGGATAACAAACGATAAAATCTGCAATCCATATACCTGTAACGAGGCGGAAAGTTATGTATCACAATCACGAGACCTTGAAAAGCTACACCACGTCAACTGAGGAGCGTTCAATGAGGAATGCTGGGAATAACGTTATGGATGGCGTGGGCAGAGTGATGAAGGGGTGTCGTGTATGAAGAACAAACAAAAAATTGGTGATATTCTTACCACCATGGATGAAGGGGAGATGGAGGCGGGAAGGTTTTGGTATGTAAAGCTTTGAGCACATAAATAGCAGCTGGGGATAGGAAAGAGAAGGCCAAGTAGAAAAGCTATTTGGGACGAAGATGAATTGACAAAATCCAGAAAGAGAAGAGTATACAGAAGAGGCTACTGATCATGATGCTATTGATGACACACTATAGAGAGCAAGAACACCGGTGTTGTGTTCCTTGTGGGTTTGCCAGACGCTATAAATGACAAAGATCTATGTAACTATTTCCTTTATTTTGCGTCTTAAATATGTCTGGTCAGTAAATAATACGAGCAGCGTGTGAACAGAGCGTGCCACAGCCACAGCCACAGCCTGCGTGCGACGCTTGACAAGTCCTGCACAGCGGCGGCAACACCTGCTGCCCGCTGCCGTCATGCCGAGGGCGGAAGCCTAGACTCAGGTCCACTAGAGCGTGCGCCGCAAGGCCCCTAGCTCTATTGGTCAGCTTTCTAGGATGCGTCGTCCTTACAACACTAATTACGTATTGTTGCTTGGCGGATTAAGAGGCAGAGGCCTGCATCGTCAGTTATCAAGGCCTTCCGTCCATCCACCAGCCTACACTATTCACAGGCACCTTTTTTCTCCCACAAAACACTTTTCCTGCATCAGGTTTTGAGCATTAGTATCAATACTCTATTTGATAACGTCTCTTGGTAGGCACTCTGCGGGCTGTTTGACGGGCACCCACAGAGCGACTCTCGTCCTGTCAAGTACACCCTCTAGCGCTGAGTCTGTGAGTCCTGCACCAGCGCGGCGCAGGACCCCGGGAGGAGAGCGGGTGTGGGGCAGCTCCTCCCTCAGGCCACTTTCAAAGCACATCATCCACCATTCTGCTGATGCTGTCGTTGCTGGAGAAGTTCTCGGAGAAGTCGTGGAGCGTGTGGAGAGTGTAGAGGCCCGTGTACCCGCTCCACCGCTCCACCCGCAGCCGCTGGGTGGTCGCGCGCAGCTGCTGGACCTGGCTCGCCGTGACCGTGACCACCTCCAGCAGCACCACGTACTTGAAGGTGTCCTTGGGGCGGCGCGGGGGAGTGAGGGAAGACTCCCGCACGTACCTGAGGGAGGCACAAGGATCGGGAGGTGGAAGGGAAGGGCGGGCAGGGAGGAGGGGAGGGTTGGGGGTACAGGAGGCAGGGAAGGTCACCTAAAGAGACCTGAGACACAAGAAGGGCAACAGTGGATGGCAGGAAGGGAGTGAAAGGACAAAAGAATAAGACAAATTTTAGGTGACGTTGTGCTTGGTCATGGTCGTAGAACTTCCTCACAAAATACAAGGCAGTATATGGGAGGCTTATAAAGGGCCGGGGGGGAGGGCAGATGGCGGCGGCACTTACAGAGTAATACTGGAAACAGGCAGCTTCTTCTCCTGCAGCAGCGAGTAGGCCTCCCAGGCGCCGGACCAGCGCACCCAGCCCGCCAGCAGATCTGGGTCCGTAGAGTCCTCGAGTGACAAGTAGGCCAGCACGAGCAGGTTTTTGGCGTAGCGGCGAGGGCTGTCGTAAAGGGCGGGGGACACCATGCCGCTGCCCCCTATCCCCATGCCCTTGTCGAGGATCAGCGTCAGTTTGGTGTGCTCGTAATACTTGTCTGTCAAAGAAAACGAGGCACGTGAGAGGGAGACTCATGCAAAGTGCCCCGTGCGTATACCTTCTCGACTCTGTCCCAAAGAAATGAGACAGGATACCCATTAAAGGAAGATCAAGAGCCTATCATGTCCTTAGAATTTATACGGTAACTTGTTTCTCCCTCCTTTCTTCCCCCTTGCTTCATTCCGCTGACGTCTTTTTCGATGAGGTAAATATTGGGACATTTTTTTCTTACTCATCTCTCTCTCTCAGTGCCCCGCCCACTCACCCTGCAGCAGCGTGAAGTTGTTGCCCAGCACCTTCCTGTCGTGCCTGCGGGCGTCGCGCGGGTACATGGAGGGGTGGTACTCGCGGGTGAGGTGCGCCACAGGGTACCACAACAACGGTTCTGGGGGACAACAGACAGGCTATACCACTTGCACGCCACCCTTCCTTCCCTTCACGCACCAACACAAACTTAGGGCATCAATCTTATCCCCTGTACACACCTATCTTTTACCAATGTATGTGTATATATCTACCTTACAACCTACTTAGCTTTTGACAACATTGAACCCATAGCTAGAAAAAAAATAGAGAATAGAATTGACAACGAGCAAACATCCTTCTAGGTAGGTGATAACAATAAAAAAACTTCAAAGAGTTATAAATATCCATACAAACATTCCCTGCATCCCTCAATATCAATATGCATATCTTAACCACCCAGTAATGAAGAAGCGAATCACAAACAAGGTTCCTGAAGTGAATGTAAAAATGTGTACAACTCTACGGTAAATACTCCGTACGTTTCAGTTACACTACATGACTGAGTGACGGTAGGACTTTATAAGGGGTTGTGAGTACAGAAGTAATAGCTGTGAGATATAAGTCATGGTGTGGTAATGGTTATAAGTATTGGGTGAAGGACTGAGGCTTCTGAACACCTGATATAGTTTGAGGATGTGAGTTACGTATGAAGAAAGGAAAAATTGTACCAATACTAATAAATTCATGTCGAATTCAGCGTTCATGACAGTCAGTATGATGTATAAAAAGTTACAAAAGAAAAGAAGTGGCTACATTCCTTTTGTTTTTTATAATATACAAATTCTCTCTCTCTCTCTCTCTCTCTCTCTCTCTCTCTCTCTCTCTCTCTCTCTCTCTCTCTCTCTCTCTCTCTCTCTCTCTCTCTCTCTCTCTCTCTCTCTCTCTCTCTCTCTCTCTCTCTCTCTCTCTCTCTCTCTCATCATAACTCAAAACAAAACGAGAATCACAAAATTGACGAACGACAATTTTAAGCTTTTATTATTTTTTATTCATGTGGTTTTTTTCTCCACGTCGATCACAAGACAATCCGCGGAACACGCCTGAGATATATATATATTTTTTTGCTATAAGGTTTAATATGTATAATCTTTTTCCTGATATGAAACGCTAGTGAATTATATCGCAAGTCATGAAACAAACCAAAGAGAAAAGAAACATACTTTGATCTGTATTCTCTTTTTATTTATTTTGTCGACAAGGTAATTTCTCCAAAAGATGAGTGAAAAAAATTGAAATCGATGAATAAATTGACGAAAAGAGTTTGAGAAAAAGAAAAGGGAAAAAAATAATCAAGAGATGAAGGATAAACCAAAGAAAGGAATAGAGATAGAGCAAAAAGGATAATGGAAGAGAGAGAGAGAGAGAGAGAGAGAGAGGAGAGAGAGAGAGAGAGAGAGAGAGAGAGAGAGAGAGAGAGAGAGAGAGAGAGAGAGAGAGAGAGAAGAGAGAGAGAGAGAGAGAGAGAGAGAGAGAGAGAGAGAGAGAGAGAGGAGATGAGAGAGAGAGAGAGGAGAGAGAGAGAGAAAAAAAAAACCCATGGAATTTCACACTGACAAATCCACTTTTTTCTTACATTCTTGAACCTCACGTTTTGTTTCTTAGCACCAGAGGAGGAGGAGGAGGAGGAGGAGGAGGAGGAGGAGGAGGGAGGAGGAGGAGGAGGAGGAGGAGGAGGAGGAGGAGGAGGAGGAGGAGGAGGAGAAGGAGGAGGAGGAGGAGGAAGAGGAGGGCTTCCTTGAGGTAAATAATTTTGTATTGTGTGTGTCGTGAGGACGTATGTACATGCGATGGTGGTGGTGATGGTGGTAGTGATGTGGATGGTGGTGGTGATGGTGTGGTGGTGGTGGGTGGTGGTTGGTGGTGGTGGTGGTGGTGGTGGTGTGGTGTGGTGGTGGTGGTTGTGGTGGGAAGGGGAAGGGAACACAGCAGAGACCAGAGAAGACTAAGGACGTGTATTTAGTAGCATTATTATTATATTATTATTATTATATTATTATATGTAGTTATATTAGTATTATATTAATTATTTATTATTAGTTATATTAGTTATTAGTATTAGTTATTAGTTATTAGTTATAGTAGTAGTTAGTAGTAGTAGTAGTAGTATAGTAGTTAGTAAGTGTAGTAGTAGTAGTAGTAGTATAGTATGTAGGTAGTAGTATAGTAGTTTAGTAGTAGTAGTTAGTAGTAGTAGTTAGTAGTAGTAGTAGTTTAGTAGTAG
>JACEEZ010019080.1:110000-113718 GCA_016584305.1 Chionoecetes opilio | reverse complement strand
ATCACTGAGAGACCTAATACACAAGTGTGTGAGTGGCTAAACACTTCATGGAATGCTGTAAAAAAAGAGGTAGTTGTGAAATCATTTAAAAAATGTGGCATCAGCAATGCCCTTGATGGTACTGAGGATGATTTATTGTTTGAAGAAAATTATGATAACCCAGACTCTATTTCTGATAATTCAAGTGATGAAGAGAGTAATGTGGATGCCAGCAGTGACAATGAATTTTCAAGCTCTGAGGATGCTGAATATGATTTTCCAGGTTTTGCAAATGATGATTAAATACACCTTTAGGATGCCTTTTTTTATGTTTTTTTTCTACTTTTATTGCCCACGCTATTCACTATAGTACCAATTTATATTATGATGGATTATTATTTTTTTTAGTTGCTTGCTATATACTAATATCAATTTTTTGTGTGCCTTGTTTGTACGTACTGTGCCTATGAAAAATTATTAACATTTTTTGCACTGTGTTGCCTGCTTTGAACCAGTTTAATTTACACAGATTTTTGCTTTGTTTGCATGTACTATATGGGGAATTTATTGCACAATGTTCGTGGCTGAATAACCATTTAAAAAAAAAATTGTATGCATGTGCACATTGGAATTCACTCAAATTTAATGCATTGTCTTGCTTGCTTTGCACCAGTCTTTTTTTAAACATATTTTTGGATATTTTGCATGTACTGTGTTTACAGGAAATGTTTCACATTTAATGCAGTGTATAATATTGTATTTAGGTACATGTACAAAATTATTTATTTTCCCCTACAAAACCTTTTTTAAATAAATTCTTTCGTAATTATGATACGTTTTTTCCCTTAAAAAAAAAAAAAAAAAAAAAAAACTTTTTTTCCTCAAAATCTCCTTGCAAAATAAGGGTGCGTCTTATGCGGAGGTGCGTCTTATGCGCCGGCAAATACGGTATATATATATATATATATATATACAGTAAACTGTGATAAACCGAACCAAGTGGGGGAAATGGTCGATCGCAATATCCGATAGTTTGGTTTACAGGATGATCAGTTGTCCGCCTCATAAACAAAACTCTTGAGGGGCGTCGTTCGTTTATATGTGTTCAAACAAAGTAAACTGTATGTACAGTATTTACATCACAGTCTTTGATCAAACTTCAAATCTGTGTTCCTGACTGCCTTGGAGACACACCCAACATTCTTGACCATTTCCTAACCTTTAATCCTTCTGCTTACTGTAGGCTTCTTCCTTACTGTCTGCTCATGTAGTCGTGCTTGAATGCCATTAATCAAAGTACCAGTAAGACGCCTTAGTCGGCGAAGGACCAGGGAGCCCGTAGAAACCCGATAGCAAGGAAATTTGTCTGCTGTCATCTAAACTCCATTTACCTTTGCCTTTTTACGCTGAAACTGTTGTTTTATATATTTGCCTAATTCAACTTTTTTCCACCACTGCTTAGTTACTCACCTGAGACTTTCTGTGGCATTAGTTAACACAGGCCGCGGCGTGAAGGCTGCCACAAGGGACTGCACCATCGCTTTTTGTTAACCCAGAAGGAGGTCCCGGCAAGTGGCGGAACAGAGAACATTCATCGCCACATAGCTACATGGTAAATAAGCTGTAAAGAAGCATATATACCACTGTATCTGTACCACAGTGGCCTATGATCGAAGTTATCACTGACTAGTATAAATAATATGACTTGTGTTTTGGTGACACTATTTATCAGGGTACCACATTCATCGCCACATAGCTACATGGTAAATAAGCTGTAAAGAACCATACATATATAGCTACCACTGTATAGTGGTCTATGATCGAAGTTATCACTGACTAGTATAGATAAATGACCTACATGAGAAAATAAATACTTGTGTTTTGGTGACACTATTTATCAGGCAACCAAATATATCGCCGTATCAACGATAAATAAAGTTGCGCTTTTCCGCGCATGCGCAGTAGAGGCCATGCAACCCTTTATATTGGCAACTCTTTATATCGTCACACAGGATTGTTATAGTGACGCCTGTGATCAGAGGCTCATGCCGCTGTCGTGCTAAAAATGTCCCACCTCAAAATAGGGGACGGTACCTTATTCACCCTTCCTTTTCTCTTTCTCATAGCATAAATGGAGTTCGACAGGGGTCAAAACAGCAACACTAGTCTCTCATGTTGATATTTCAGTGAGTGAACAGTAGTTATCTGAGCAAATAACGTGGAATGATGAGTGAGATGAGACATATCAACATGAGAGACTAGTGTTCTTGTTTTGACCCATGCTTCCTGTTATAGCACTTCAAACAGCCTTTATGCTATGAGAAAGAGAGGGTCAAAACAAGAACACAAGCATAAAGGCTGTTTGAAGAGTGTTATAACAGGAACCATGGGTCAAAGCAAGAACACTAGTCACTCATGTTGATATGTCTCATCTCACTCATCATTCCACGTTATTTGCTCAGATAACTACTGTTCACTCACTGAAATATCAACATGAGAGACTAGTGTTGCTGTTTTGACCCCTGTCGAACTCCATTTATGCTATGAGAAAGAGAAAAGGAAGGGTGAATAAGGTACCGTCCCCTATTTTGAGGTGGGACATTTTTAGCACGACAGCGCCCCCTGTGTCCTCCCAGGCACTCACAGTCCAAGGTAGCGTTGATGGGCAGGGCATGTGGGTGTTCTTAGACAATGATAGACACTACCTTACCTTACCTTGTTCTACCTTGTTGAAGTCTTGATGTAAGCATCAGGGCCAAACTGGGGATCCGCCTTTTCCACACCTTCCCTCGACCTTGAGGTACTGGATCTGGTCAATGATGGAATGTGACCCAGGCCTTCTATAAGTCAGTCCGTGTGGTATTGGAGGCTGGTCAGGTATTTCTTGTAGGACCTTGTCTAGCCTCCGCTTGAAAGTATCTGTGCAGCACCCTGTTATGTCTCTGAGTGACCTTGGCAGGCAGTTCAACAGTCTGGGTGCTGTAGTACAGAAACTCTCTGCCTGGATAGTGTTCAGTCTTTGGGATGTGCTGCCAATTGCTTTTCTTTGGCAAACCCGCCCCAACCTTGGGAGTTCCCTGCTCTTGATGACTTCCTCTCCTCTAGGTGTTGGGTTTGGCACCTTGCCCTCAAGAATTTTCCAGGTGTATATTATTATGTATCTCTCTCGTGGTCTCTGTAAAGAGTACAATTTTAAGTGTTGGAGTCGTTCCCAGTAGTGAAGGGAAACTCCCATGTTAAGCTTGCGTGTGAATACTCTGTGCAGCTGTTCCAATTGTTGTATCTCCTTCACTCTGTGAGGAGACCATCGCTGACAAGAGTATTCCAGTCTGGAGACTGCACAAAGGTTTTGGTTTTCTTCGGGGATGGAACTCGGGTCACCGACAACGCCAGTCTGAGACGCTAACCACTCTGCCACCGCCTCCCCACTGTATGCCTAAACCTGCTGCCTGTGTGAGTGTGGGTTGTTGCCTTTGTTGATGAGGAATGGATCTAAGAGAGAGAGAGAACAATAAAAAGAGAGAGAGAGAGAGAGAACAATAAAAAGAGAGAGAGAACAATAAAAAGAGAGAGAACAATAAAAAGAGAGAGAGAGAGAGAGAACAATAAAAAGAGAGAGAGAACATAAAAAGAGAGAGAACAATAAAAAGAGAGAGAACAATAAAAAGAGAGAGAGAGAGAGAGAACAATAAAAGAGAGAGAGAACAATAAAAAGAGAGAGAGAGAGAGAGAGAGAACA
>JACEEZ010019080.1:97500-102500 GCA_016584305.1 Chionoecetes opilio | reverse complement strand
CTTCATGATTGGATCCTTTGCAAACTGTGGCTCCTTCACTACACTGTTGATGGGCTTCAGTCTTGCCTTGGGCTTCTTGGCTGTCCTCTAAGAAAGCTTCATGTTTCTCTGGCACTCAATGTCTTGGATACTTTCTGCCCTCGGCCAATCTTACAACCCTGAAAAAAAGTGCCTTTGATCATTACAGGTAAGTATTAATTATCCCACCTTGGGGGACCGAAGGCAGGTGGGATAATTGGAATAGTGGGATGTTGGGATATCACAGTAGCCATAAACGTAAGGACAAAATGGTATACAACATAAAAGATGCAGCTCTTGAAGGCCCAGCCAGTGGCAGACGCCAAAGTAACAGTCAGGCATAAATAAAGCCACAAATCAAGGTTTTCTATACACTATAAAATAAAATAAATAAATAAATAAATACAATAAAATAAATAACCGGGAAGTCCAAGCCAGGGCCAAACAAGACACTCGGTGCTGGGGAAAACAGTGGCTTGTTTGGACAAGTCGCATGTTTGGAGGTCGCAGGTTGGGAATTTGGCTGTAGTGATGAAACTCAGTATTGTTTATATCCTATCATTAGACTTGAAATTGCAAGTACAAAATAATAATAATCACAAAAATGAAATGGGGGCCCTGGGTGGCCCTGGGGGCCCTGGGTGGCCCTGGGGGCCTACTGTAAAGTAGTCCCTTATAAGAGGCCCATTTGTATGACAACATTGTAATTCTATGAAGTTTTCACTAGCCTGTCTGAGAGGTCCTTCCATTCCCACAGCAACTTGTCACGGAGGAGGCAAGTCACAGTTGTTGCCCCCTACCCTAGATAACAGTCAAGTCGCCACCTGCACTAATGTCGCCAGGTGCCATATATAAGGAATGATAGCCTCACTACTGCTGTGTCTGTGCCCCTGAAGATGATACACAGTAGTTTATATCATGGCTGTATAATCTACACTGTTTCAGCGTTGTTTTATGCTTTGTAGCTGCAAATATAACTGTTGCGCATTTTGCTTCCCAAGTTTTTCTTGGCGCGATGACAGACAGTAAACAGTAGCCTTTCGGGCGACAGGACACAAGACTTGCCAGATCTCTCAAACTTGAATAGAATTTATTTTCACGTTGGCAGAGGAATTTTTATATATCCAAGCATCTTCCGCAGCTAATATATATAGAGACTTGTTTTACTTTACCTCTAATTTCCCTGAATTCCCCAGAGTGGCGACTCAACTGTTGGGTTAAAATACTAGCTGGCAACTTTACTGTAGTAGGTATAGCAAGGTCGCCACTCGGTTTTATTTTTGTCATTTGTTCATTTATAGCCCTACTATGACACAGAACCCTCCTGAGGAGAGACAAGGAGAGGTATGTCAGGAGTCTCGCTGAGGATGTCGAGGGTCATTTGAACGCTAATGACCTCCGACCCGCCTACCGAGCCCTGAAGAAGCTCCGTTCCAAGTCTCCTTCTCGGGCGAGTGCTATTCGAACAGCAGATGGGCGCCTCGTGTCGGACATGGATGGGCAGATGGCTCGTTGGGCTGAGTACTTTGGGCAGTTGTTCACGGTGGACCCTCCAACTGAGCAGCTTCACACCACTGGGTTACAGGCAGTGGATGCCGATCCTCCCATTGACGAAAGCGCACCCTCTCTTGACAAAGTCAGAGAGGCTGTAGCAAAGTTGAGGGGTGGAAAGGCAGCTGGTGTTTGTAATATCAGTGCGGAGCTCCTCAAAGCTGGGGGTGAGGCCATGATCCGCGGGTTGCATGCTGTCCTGACTGCCGTGTGGCAATCAGGTACCATTCCTCCTGACTGGAAAAGGGGCTGGTCGTCCCTATCTGGAAAGGGAAAGGGGACCGTCAGGACTGCAACAATTACCGCGGTATTACACTGCTCAGCGTACCAGGCAAGGTGCTTGCCCATCTATTGCTGACACGAATTTGCAGTCATCTGGTGAAGCATCAGAGACCTCAGCAGTCTGGGTTCACGCCTGGTAAGTCAACAACGGACCGTATCCTAGCGCTTCGTGTCCTGGTGGAACGCCGACGTGAGTTTCGACAGGGGATGCTTGCAGCCTATGTTGATCTCAAGAAGGCGTTTGACTCAGTGCATCGTGAGTCACTCTGGGATCTTCTGCGACTTCGAGGGATTCCTGCAAGGACTATTGGTTTGATAACTGGTCTGTATTCTGGGACTGAGAGTGCTGTGAAGTGGGGGGGAGGTGTATCCAGCTTCTTTCCTGTGAATACAGGAGTGAGGCAAGGGTGCGTCCTTGCCCCATCACTTTTCAACGCTTGTATGGACTGGGTATTGGACAAGGTTGTAGATCAAAGTGATTGTGGAGCATCCGTCGGCAACACCAAGATCACTGATCTTGTTTTTGCCGATGATGCAGTAATCTTTGCTGAGTCGCTGGAGGTCCTGGTGATGGCTCTCGAGGCGCTGCACGAGGAGGCAGAGCCTTTGGGACTTGAGGTCTCCTGGCTCAAGACCAAGGTCCAGGTGTTTGGAGACTTACTAGATGAAGCAGTACAGTCTGTTCATGCGTGTGGCGAGGACATTGAGATCTTGGAAAGTTTTACATACCTTGGTAGCGCAGTCCATAATGACGGCGGGTCACGTCAAGAAGTCTTACGGCGGATTGGCATGGCCCACGGTGTTATGGACTCGCTCAGCGGGAGTATTTGGCGTTGTCGGTACCTGTGCAGGAGGACAAAGATCCGGATCTTCAAGTCGCTTGTGATCCCTGTCTTACTCTATGGTTGTGAGACATGGACACTAAATAGTGACTTGAAGAGACGAATCAATGCCTTTGGTAATAAGTGTCTTCGCAGAATCACGGGGTATCGCTGGGATGATTACGTGTCAAATCAGCGATTGCACCGTGAGACTGAATCGAGGCCTATTACCTGCATAGTCCGTCAGCGCCAACTTGGGCTATATGGGCATGTGGCACGCTACCCTGAAACCGATCCTTCCCATCGGGTTGTATCTGTAAGAGACAATCCGGCGTGGAGGAGGCCAAGGGGGCGCCCACAAGGCTCCTGGCTGGGGCAAGTTGATGCTTCTTGTCGAGAGCTGCTTGGTGTGGGAAAGGAGCCTGCATGGGAACTCGCATGTGGTGACCCCCGGGAGTGGCGTCGTAGGGTGGGCGAGGCGACGCGCCCCCCGGCGTATGCCCCAAGGATTGATTGATGCATAAATTAGCGTTAACTAAATAAATAACCTCATCAATCTGGAAAATTTACCCGATTTCATGATGTTATTTATTTAGTTAATGCTAATTTATGCATGGTTCTAATTCATTTATCAGATAACGAAATATATCAATGGAAAGCTAATGAAATTCTATTTCTATTGATATTCTCCATGTAAAAAGTTTTCTCGCAAAATATTAAATGGGAGCTGGAGTTGGTGAATATTAAGTTCATGCCTATTTCTTGAGAGACTCATAATGGCCTTTCTTTAGTGTGTTTTACGGTTTTTTATTTGATAATATTATAGAACAAACATTGACGAAGACAACAGTATATCTTTTATACTGATAAACATATATTTGGTAGGGGAAAATGACCCTAAGCTGGCAAACACGGGCGGCAAGTGGCGTTTGTTGGTCCTCCAGCTGGCATTTCCCGCGCCTGTCGCAGCCACAACAAGGGCTGTGACGTCACGTGCCAGCCACCTGTAGGCGAGGCTAGGGTCTCTGTAATAAGAGAGTACAGGAGAACCTCATTTAACCGGCATTTAAAACAACGGCAGCCTCAAAACAACGGCACTAATTGACCCAGGCATTAATTAGGTATTATTATTTCAAAAACTGAGAAAATTGGCAGAAATTTAGTTGGGCAAGGCTGTGGTCTACACAGACTCCCTCTCCTCACTCCACCTCCTCCTCTCCCGCCATCCACGATCCTCTACGTCCCTCGTCCACACCATCCAGAGGGCCCTTCACCTTACCAACGAGGGCTGGGAGATCGCCTTCCAGTGGGTTCCCTCCCACGCTGGTATCCCAGGCAACGAGGTGGCTGATTCTGCTGCCAGGATGGCCTTGACAGATGTAAACACGACACCCTTCCCTCTGCCGCTCTCCGCGGCCACACGCCTGATCTCCCGGGTCTGCCGCTCCACCTGGAATAACACACTCGGCGATGCCCTCCGCACCACCTCCATGGGCCAATACCCAGTGACTTCCTCCCAGCCACGGATACGGAAAAAGTCCCGCGTCCTGGATGTCACTCTCACCCGCCTCCGCCTGGGGCACACGACACTCACAGCTCACCTGCATCGCCTCCGTCTGTCCCCTGACCCCCACTGCCCTTGGTGCATGAATTTTCCTGAGACTATTGAACACTTTCTGCTGCAGTGTCCGCGCTTCCACTCCCACCGTGTAGTGCTACAGTCTCAACTCCTCGCCCTGAACGTCACCACCTGTGACCTGCCCACCCTGCTGGCGGCGGCTGGCGTTCCCCCCTCCCGGCAACACGCCGTCATCCGCCTCACCTGTGCCTTCCTGAGGAAGACGGGTCAACTACTGCGCCTGTGATGGCATCATAGGACATCACCAGGGCTCATAGTGTTCCCCAAGGGATCCTCGCAGCCCTAAAACAACAACAACAACAACAACCTCCAGAAACCACAGTATTTATTGGGATTTTGGGCGATGCCATAAGAGTAACTCTCAAAACAACGGCAAAATGAGTTATCCGGCATGCGCTGCCCCCCGAGGCTGCCGGATAAACCAGGTTCTCCTGTACCGCCATTCATAGGCCCAATGTTAAACACTACTGGGCGCCATCTTAGTGCCAAGGCCTCGCTGTTCACTCTAGACCCGGGGAAGTTCTCAAGGCATGACCCCGCAGTATATCATGTTATGCATGTATAAAGGATAGACTGTTATCTTCGGAAATGTTTGTTCTATAAGATTATCACATAAAACATAGTAAAACACATTAAATGTTTGGGGGGGAGGCGGTAGCGGAGTGGTTAGCGTCTCCGCCTGGCGTTCT
>JACEEZ010019080.1:90000-92500 GCA_016584305.1 Chionoecetes opilio | reverse complement strand
CCAAATACACCCCAAACACTTCCAAATACACCCCAAACACACCCAAATACACCCCAAACACACCCAAATACACCCCAAACACACCCAAATACACCCAAACACACCCAAATACACCCCAAACACACCCAAACACACCCCAAACACACCCAAATACACCCCAAACACACCCCAAACACACCCAAATACACACCAAACACACCCAAATACACCCCAACACACCCAAACACACCCAAATACACCCAAATACACCCCAAATACACCCCAAACACACCCCAAACACACCCAAATACACCCAAATACACCCCAAATACACCCCAAACACACCCAAATACACCCAAACACACCCCAAACACAAACCAAACACACCCAAATACACCCCAAACACAAACCAAACACACCCAAATACACCCAAACACACCCCACACACCCAAATACACCCAAACACACCCAAACACATCCCAAACACACCCAAACACAAACCAAACACACCCAAACACACCCAAATACACCCGAACACACACCAAACACACCCAAATACACCCCAAACACACTCAAACACACCCAAATACACCCCAAACACACTCAAACACACCCAAACACACCCAAATACACCCCAAACACACCCAAATACACCCAAACACACCCAAATACACCCAAATACACCCCAAACACACCCAAATACACCCAAATACACCCAAACACATCCAAATACACCCAAACCAAACACACCCAAACACACCCAAATACACCCGAAACACACTCAAACACACCCAAATACACCCCAAACACACTCAAACACACCCAAACACACCCAAATACAGAGCTGGGCATCGCAATTTTTTTTCCATTTCCGCAATCCCAATTCCCCAATTTTTTTCAGATAGGCCTTTTAGCAATCGCAATTCCGCAAACTAATTTTGACACCTACAATTAAAACAAAAAATGTCTCAAGACTCTTAAACACCTACAATTAAAACAAAAAAATGTCTCAAGACTCTTAAACACCTACAATTAAAACAAAAAAATGTCTCAAGACTCTTAAACACCTACAATTAAAACAAAAAAACACCTCTAGACTCTAAACACCTACAATTAAAAACAAAAAATGTCTCAAGACTCTTAAACACCTACATTAAACAAAAAAATGTCTCAAGACTCTTAAACACCTACAATTAAAACAAAAAAATGTCTCAAGACTCTTAAACACCTACAATTAAAACAAAAAAACACCTCAAGACTCTTAAACACCTACAATTAAAACAAAAAATGTCTCTAGACTCTTAAACACCTACAATTAAAACAAAAAAACGTCTCTAGACTCTTAAACACCTACAATTAAAACAAAAAAATGTCTCAAGACTCTTAAACACCTACAATTAAAACAAAAAAATGTCTCAAGACTCTTAAACACCTACAATTAAAACAAAAAAACACCTCAAGACTCTTAAACACCTACAATTAAAACAAAAAAATGTCTCAAGACTCTTAAACACCTACAATTAAAACAAAAAAACATCTCAAGACTCTTAAACACCTACAATTAAAACAAAAAAACGTCTCAAGACTCTTAAACACCAACAATTAAAACAAAAAAACACCTCAAGACTCTTAAACACCTACAATTAAAACAAAA
This sequence comes from Chionoecetes opilio, assembly GCA_016584305.1. NCBI lineage: Eukaryota > Metazoa > Arthropoda > Malacostraca > Decapoda > Majidae > Chionoecetes > Chionoecetes opilio. The sequence continues at coordinate 90,867 of JACEEZ010019080.1, read as the reverse complement.
AAACACCTCAAGACTCTTAAACACCTACAATTAAAACAAAAAAACGTCTCTAGACTCTTAAACACCTACAATTAAAACAAAAAAACACCTCAAGACTCTTAAACACCTACAATTAAAACAAAAAAACGTCTCTAGACTCTTAAACACCTACAATTAAAACAAAAAAACACCTCAAGACTCTTAAACACCTACAATTAAAACAAAAAAACGTCTCAAGACTCTTAAACACCTACAATTAAAACAAAAAAACGTCTCAAGACTCTTAAACACCTACAATTAAAACAAAAAAATGTCTCAAGACTCTTAAACACCTACAATTAAAACAAAAAAACATCTCAAGACTCTTAAACACCTACAATTAAAACAAAAAAATGTCTCAGACTCTTAAACACCTACAATTAAAACAAAAAAATGTCTCAAGACTCTTAAACACCTACAATTAAAACAAAAAAACACCTCAAGACTCTTAAACACCTACAATTAAAACAAAAAAACACCTCAAGACTCTTAAACACCTACAATTAAAACAAAAAAACACCTCAAGACTCTTAAACACCTACAATTAAAACAAAAAAACACCTCAAGACTCTTAAACACCTACAATTAAAACAAAAAAACATCTCAAGACTCTTAAACACCTACAATTAAAACAAAAAAACATCTCAAGACTCTTAAACACCTACAATTAAAACAAAAAACGTCTCAAGACTCTTAAACACCTACAATTAAAACAACAAAACACCTCAAGACTCTTAAACACCTACAATTAAAACAAAAAAACGTCTCAAGACTCTTAAACACCTACAATTAAAACAAAAAATGTCTCAAGACTCTTAAACACCTACAATTAAAACAAAAAAAACTCTC
>JACEEZ010019080.1:82500-85000 GCA_016584305.1 Chionoecetes opilio | reverse complement strand
CTCTTAAACACCCTACTTAAAAACAAAAAAAACACTCAAACTCTTAAAACCTACTTTTAAAAAAAAAAAAACATCTCTAGACTCTTAAACCCCAAAACAATTAAAACAAAAACAAACCTCAAGCCCTCTAAAAAACCTACAATTAAAACAAAAAAACACCCCCGGACTCTTAACCCAAATTAAAAAACAAAAAAATTCTCAAACTCTTAAAAACCTACAATTAAAAAAAAAAAAAACATCTCAAACTCTTAAAACCTACAATTAAAAAAAAAAAAACCTCTCAAACTCTTAAACACCTACAATTAAAACAAAAAAATGCCCCGATCTTAAACCCCTAAAATTAAAAAAAAAAAAAACATCTCGGGACTCTTAAAAAACCTTACAATTAAAAAAAAAAAAAAAATGTCTCAAGATCTTAAACCCCCTACAAAAAAAAAAAAAAAAAAAACACTAAAGACCCCTTAAACACCTAAAATTTTAAAAAAAAAAAATGTCTCAAGACTTTTAAAACACCTAAAATTAAAAAAAAAAAAATTTCAAACTTTTAAAACCCCTTTACAATTAAAAACAAAAAAATGTCTAAAGACTCTTAAAAAAACCTAAAATTTAAAAACAAAAAAACGTCTCAAACTCTTAAAACCCTACAATTTAAAAAAAAAAAACCCCTTTCAAACTTTTAAAACCACCTAAAAATTTTAAAAACACACACAAAAACCTCCCCCCAAAAACCCCCCCCCCCCCACACCCCCCCCAACCCCCACACACACACGTAGGGTACCTGTTCATCCTGAGTGGAGTTTTGGGTATGCCCCCTTTGGGGTCACCTTTTTCGGGGGTTTTCAATAAAACATTGCCCTTTCCCCGCTAAAGCCCCTTGTTACACCTTAAAAAAGGGTAAAAAATTCCGGCCCCCCCCGGTTAAATCCCCCTTCCCCCCCCCCCCCCCCCCGTCCTTTCCCTGGGGGGGGGGGGGGGTATAAAATGACCTCACTCATATTGTATACAAGCAATTCCCCAACACCCCCCACACCAAAATAAACAACACACCAAAAACACCCCCCCCTCCCCAAAAAAAACCCCCCCCCCCCCCCCCCCCTTTATTAACCCCCAAACCCCCCACCACACCCCACCCCCCAACCCCCCCCCCCAAAACCCCCCCACCCCCCCAAAAAAAAACCCCCCCCCCCCCCCCCCCCCCCCCCCCCCCCCAAACCCCCCCCAACCCCCCCCCCCCCACCACCCCCAACACACACACCCCCCCCACCCCCCACCCCCCCCCCCCCCCCCCCCCCACCCCCCCCCCCCCCCCCCCCCCCCCCCCCCCCCCCCCCCCCCCCCCCCCCCCCCCCCCACAACACCCCCCCACCCCACCAAACACCCCACCACCCCCCACACCCCCCCCCCCCCCCCCCCCCCCCCCCCCCACCCACCCCACACCCCCCCCCAACAACACCACCCACCCCAAAACCCCACCCCAACAACCACACACACCCCCAACACACACCCACCCCCCACACCAACCCACCCAAAACAACCCCCACCCCCCCACAAACACCACACCCCCCCAACACCCACCCACACAAACCCCCCACACACCCACCCCCCCAAACCCCCACCCACCCCCCCACCCCCCACCCACCCCCCCCCCCCCCCCCCCCCCCCCCCCCCCCCCCCCCAACAACCCCCCCCCCCCACCCCCACACCCACACCCCCCCCCCCACCCCCCCCCCCACCCCACCCCCCCCCCCCCCACACACCCCCCCCACCCACCCCCCCCACACCCACACCCCCCACACCAACAAACACCCACCCACCAACAAACACCCACACACCACACACACCAACCCCCCCACCACCCCCCACCCCCCCACACCCCCCCCCCCCCCACACCCAACAAACCCCCCACCCCCACCCCCCACCCCCCCCCCCCCACCCAAAAACCACACCCACCCCCACCCCCCCCCCCCCCCCCCCACCCCCCCACACACACCCCCCCCACACCCACACCCCCCCACACCCACACACACACACAAAAACACCCCCACACACCACAAACACCCACACCCCACCAACAAACACACACACACCACACCCAACCCACCCACACACACCAACAACACCACCACACACCCAAACCCCACACACCCAAACAAACACACCCCCACACACACCACAACACACACACCAAAAAACACACAACCCCCCCAACCCCACCACACACCACCCACCAACCACCCCACACACACACCCAACAAACAAAACACCCACAACAACACCACACCCACACCAACCCACACACACCCCACCCCCACCCCCCACCCACCCCACCCCCCCAACCACCCCACACACACCAACAAAAACACACACACCCCAAAAAACCACCCCACCCCCCACCCAAAAAACACCCACCACACCCAAACACCACATACACCACACACACACACACCAACAAACACACACACACACACACACACACACACACCAACAACACACACACACA
>JACEEZ010019080.1:65000-70000 GCA_016584305.1 Chionoecetes opilio | reverse complement strand
ATAAACCGGTCATGTCTATAAAATATTGCTTATATGCATTAGAATCGTTTGAATGGTACCCAAATTACAATGGAAATAACGCTCTGGGCCTCACGGGGTTATTTCTCTCTCGTGCATAAGGGCGTTTTGAGTTAGTTTTTCGAGGCGTACAGACACAGACATGGGTAGGATGCATAAAAACACGTATAATTCAGGTACCACAAAGGGAGGGGGGGAGGGGGGGAAATACAGTAGTAGTAATAGTAGTCCCAGTAGTAATAATATAGTCCCAGTAGTAATAATAGTCCCAGTAGTAATAGTAGTCCCAGTAGTAATAATAGTCCCAGTAGTAACAGTAGTCCCAGTAGTAATAATAGTCCCAGTAGTAATAGTAGTCCCAGTAGTAATAATAGTCCCAGTAGTAATAGTAGTCCCAGTAGTAATAATAGTCCCAGTAGTAATAGTAGTCCCAGTAGTAATAATAGTCCCAGTAGTAATAGTAGTCCCAGTAGTCATAGTAAGTAGTCCCAGTAGTAACAGTAGTCCCAGTAGTAATAATAGTCCCAGTAGTAATAGTAGTCCCAGTAGTAATAGTAGTCCCAGTAATAATAGTAGTCCCTCTCCACCATCCTATTATCATGTTCCTCTTCTCTTGACACTCATTCATCTGAAGGACACAAGTGAAAGAAAACTAGATATGAGTTATTGATATTTTGGTCAATTACTCATCGTTATTATCAGTTATTACGTTTTTCTCTCTCGTTACGAATTTAAACATAAACAATTGTATTCTAACTTGTTAAAAAAAAATCCTACTACTACTACTACTACTACTACTACTACTACTATAATAATAATAATAATAATAATAATAATAATAATAATAATAATAATAATAATAATAACAAAAACAACCTGACACCGACTTCTGTCATCCACCATAGATACCAATTTGTGCCACTATTATAATATTACACACACACACACACACACACACACACACACACACACACACACACACACACCACACACACACACCACACACACACACACACACACCACCTCCGTACTCCGTAGTGTAGTGGTTAGCACGCTCGGCTCACAACCGAGAAGTCCCGGGTTCGATCCCCGGGCGGAGCGGAAACAGATGGGTTGTTTCCTTAAAACCCAAGCCCCTGTCCACCCATCAGTGAATAGGTACCGGGTGTTAGCCGAGGTTTGTGACCTGCTCTCCGGGGTGGTGGCTTCGGCCAACACTAAGCACTAAGGATGAATGATAAAAATGTTGATATGGAGACGGGTCCATACGAGCATTGCTTAGGCCCTGTAAAATACAACTAGATGAATACAACTAGATGAATACAACTAGATGAATACAACTAGATGAATACAACTAGATGAATACAACTAGATGAATACAACTAGATGAATACAACTAGATGAATACACACACCAGGCCGTCCCGTCGTTGCCCGTGGCCCAAGTTGCGTTTTCTCCGTCAAGAAATGGGAACAGCGGATAGACACGTCCGTTTTCTAACTGCAAGGGCAGACTACGCAGAACGTGTTGTGGTTGCCGATGGATCTCTCTCTCTCTCTCTCTCTCTCTCTCTCTCCTCTCTCTCTCTCTCTCTCTCTCCTCTCTCTCTCTCTCTCTCTCTCTCTCTCTCTCTCTCTCTCTCTCTTTTCTTTACTTTCCCATGATGGTCACTCGCTCTTCTACCTCGCATCCTACCTTTCACATTTTGTTTGGCTATTCTTTTACTTGACTGATATACATGCACATGCAATCAATAAATTATGTCATTTTATTTCAGTATCTCAGTTGTAAGGATCTTCAGTGAGTATTGAGACAACTTAACAAACAACATAAGTGGAGGTTCAGAGATCGTGGTGGGAGTTTTCGTGTAAAAATAAAAATAATAAAAAAAACTGAGGTGCCTTTCCTTTTTTTTTTTTTTTTCCTTTTTTTTTTTTTTGCAACACTGATTTATGGAGAACCGGATAGAAAGTGCGATATCAGAGAGCATGTCCGGGCTACGTCTCCCTTCACTACTGCTACTACCACTACAACTACTACTACTACTGCTACAACAACTAATACTAATACTACATCTCTTTCACTACTGCTACTACCACTATAACTACTACCACTACTACTACTACTACTACTACTACTACATCTCTTTCACTACTGCTACTACCAGTACAACTACTACTACTACTACTACTACAACAACTACTACTAATACTAATACTACATCTCTTTCACTACTGCTACTACCACTACAACAACTACTACTACTACTACTACTACTACTACTTCTACTACTACTATAACTACTACACCATCTCCTTCACTACTGCTACTACCACTATAACAACTACTACTACTACTACTACTATTACATCACCTCTTTCACTACTGCTACTACCACTACAACAACAACAACAACTACTACTACTACTACTACTACTACTACTACTACTACTACTACTACTACTACTACTACTACTACTACTACTACTACTACTACTACTACTACTACTTCACCCCCTCCACTACTATAACACCACTAAAACCTGGTCATTTTTATGCTACGAGATGAGAAACCTTTGATGTCCTTCATTTAACCGCAGAAGGTGACCCTGTCTGGCGAAGGAGGACGCGAAGAGGTCATTGTCAAACGCTTCTATAGGATGAAGGGCGAGGAGGAGGAGGAGGAGGAGGAGGAGGAGGAGGAGGAGGAGGATCTGTGGTAGGGGAAAAAGAGGAAGAAGAGAAGAGGACATAGGAAGGGACGAAGAAAAAACTGGTTATCGGAGGAAGACTGAAAGAGGAGGAGGGAGATGGTTAAGGAGAGGGAAGGGGATACAGGGAAGGGGGGAGGATAGGTAGAGGGGTAGGGAGGGATACAGGAAGGGGAGGAGGATAGGTAGAGGAGTAGGGAGGTAAAGGTGTGTCCTAGAGAAAGGTCAGGTTAGGTTACGTCAAGGTCTGCAACACCAAAAAACTCATAACTGCTATCAATATCACTACCAATATAATTACTACTACTCGCACTACTACTACCACTAAATTATACACTACCATTATAATTACTACTACTCGCACTACACTACTACTACCACTAAATTATAAGTAAAAGAACAGGATGGTGTGGCTGTATTGTCTGTAGCTTTAATCAGTTCAGCACTCAGTCAGTCCTGTCAGTAAGGTAGTCAGTAAGTAGAAGTTAATAAGGTAGTCAGCAAGTAGAAGAAAAAAAAAATTGCATACATCCCTATTCTGTCCATCTGCATATTGCAAGAGTTAATCAGTAGCTTTACTCTTTCATCCCTTTCACTGGTAAACTCTGTAACTCTCTTCGTGTTTCTATTTTTCCACCTTCCTACGACTTCAATATTTGTAAGAGAGGAGTGACAAGACCCTCCCGAACTAAATTGCCCCCCCTTTTTTTGTTCTCTTATTGAATTCTTTATAAGGACTGGCAAGTAAGCGGGATTTTTGTTACCTCTGTTTTATGCCCTTGACCGATATTTTGTGCCTTTGTGATATAGAAAAAAAAAAAAAAAAAAAAAAAAAAAGATAATTTGATATGGAAATTACGACACGTGAGGGGATAGTCCAGCATTCAGTCAATCAGTCAGTCAAGAAGTGAACAAATCAGTCAAATCTACGTGTATTGGGTCAGCAGGCAGCAGCAGGGTCAGTTCAATCGATTATTTGTTTTCTATTTTATTTTTATTTTTCCTTTTTTTATCCTATTATAGATTACGAGCGGCGACCACAGAGTCCGCCACCTTCAGCCACTCACTCGGTCAGGAAGTAAAAGGCAGACAGTTAATTGGTGCCGATCAGAAGGCCGACAACTCTTTAATCAGGATAGGGAATGTCAGTCAGGTGGTGTCAGGAGGAGACTTAGAAAATAACCTTGTGTCAGCCAGCCTGTAGCGAGCATAGAAGCGACGTCAGCAGTTAGAAAAAGATCACTTATGTCAGTAAGTCAAAATCAGCAGCAAATCAGCACTTTGAAGAATATAAACCCTTTGGGACCCAGAACGTAATTTCCATTGTAATTTGGGTACCATTAGACGATTTTTAGTGACTATAAGCAATATTTTATAGATATGACCTGTTTAGTATCCTTGTCCACTAACTAATTTGGCATATTATGTTATTTTTCGCAATTTTATGGCTAACAACAGACGATTTTTTTATAGCAAAGGAAAGATCTGGGCGTGAAGGAGTTAATACACCAGTCAGCACTAAGCGTCAGTCAGGAAGTGTCAAGAAGCCTGTAGTAGTCGCTGACAGGATGCACCGGTGGGAGGGCGCGAGTCAGCCTCTCTAAAGCCGCCGCCACCGCCGCCCCGCCCCGGAGGCTGGAGTGTCGATGCGATGTGGGTCAAACAACTTCCTGTTTTCACTTTTGCGGGACAGACGACGGAGAGAACTGGTCATTCCGCCCCGCCCCACCCTGGCCTGCCTCACCCCTGCCTCACCCCTGCCTCACCCCTGCCTTTCTACAAGACAACACACTGACAAATGATGAGAAACTTGCAACATTTTTACTCCTAGCAGATGAACAGGATGCAGATGTGAAAAAAAACCACTTTGTTACTGATGTGGATAACAAGGAAGCAGCAAGACCATTGATTAGCAAGAAAGCCAAGCCATTTCACAAGAACATTCACATGAATAAGCACAAAACGGGGTGACCAAGCAACAAACACCACAACACTTCAAGAACCAGAATAAAATCACCGATACCAAGGTGTTACCCCCACACTTCTTCGGCCTCTTCGACTCACCCCTGCCTCACCCCTGCCTCACCCCTGCCTCACACCGCCTCCCCCCCCCCTCTGCATCATCCCCTGCCTCATTGCACTCTTCATTTCCTTACTCCTTTACTCTTGCCTCAGTCTTATCAGTCCATCGTTTCCCTAATTGTCTTGCCGAGTAAAATATATGGTAACTTTTTGTAGTTAATCTATTCTCTCTCTCTCTCTCTCTCTCTC
>JACEEZ010019080.1:42500-55000 GCA_016584305.1 Chionoecetes opilio | reverse complement strand
TTCCCTCTTTCCTTCCTTCTTCCTTCCTCCCTGTATTGCAGAGGCTTTTCCTAGAAGTTTCCTCCTCCTCCTATATCTTCCTCCTTCATGCCTAGTTTCCCTTCCATATCTTGCTCACTCTTGCTTTATTCCTTCCTCCTACTTCTCTATATTCCCCTCCTCCTCCTTCTCTATATTCCCCTCCTCCTCCTTCTCTATATTCCCCTCCTTCTCCTCTTCACTATAATATCTATTCATTCATACTTACATCTCCTCACAAACACTAGCCTCTTTTCTAACCCTTTATTAACTATTTACCACTACCTGTTTACCTATCTACCTATTTACTAGTATCTATTTTACCCTTTTTACTATTACATACACCGAGAATTTGATGGTCAATAATTATGCTTGGACTCAATGGACAAATCTTACCTTATAAAGTAGTAATGGGTGAGGGTCGTGACTGCTCAATGGTTAATGATGTAGTATTTACCTATTATTTATTTTATCCTTCTTCCAATACATTCACCGAGAATTTGATGGTCAATAATTATGCTTGGACTCAATGGACAAATCTTACCTTTTAAAGTAGTAATGGGTGAGGGTCGTGACTGCTGAATGGTTGATGACGTAGTAGTGGTGATGGTGGGGGTGTTGGGGGTGGTGGGGTTGTGGTGGAGGGTCCCATGATAGGTAAAGGGGGGGGGTTCAGTTATCGTGCCCCCTACCGTAAAGGCGTGGGTTCCGATAGACTTACTTTTTTTTTTACGTTGAAGCCTATAGAGCCTGTTATTATATTACTTACGAGAGTACCCCATGTAAGCCCCCCAGCCTATTGTCCCCCACCACTTGTAGATCTGTCCACACTACGTAACTCCTGACGAAGAAAAAGAGAAAAAAAGTATTAATTTAAGAAAATGTGCATTAACAAAAAATAAAAGAAGTATTGATGACAAAGAGGAATTGTTATAATAGTTTTGGATATATTCACGTCAGTTATATTTGATCGGGTCATTGAAAGGAATATAAAATGTGATCTTGTTATTTGACGCCTAAGGTTTATTTTTAGCTTAGTGATCAAATATGAATAGTGTGTGTGTGTGTGTGTGTGTGTGTGTGTGTGTGTGTGTGTGTGTGTGTGGTGTGTGTGTGTGTGTGTGTGTTGTGTGTGTGTGCGTGTGTGTGTGTGTGTGTGTGTGTGTGTGCGTGTGTGTGTGTGTGTGTGTGTGTGTGTGTGTGTGTGTGTGTGTGTGCACCACCTTCATGATTTTTCTTCTTGACACCTAAAACTCACGAACACATTTCCAAGTTCAAAATTCTGTTGATTTATTACGACTCTAATCAGAGGTATTAGGGAAGAAGTTCACACACGCACGCACAACACACACACAACACACACACACACACACACACAAACACACACACACACACACGCACAAAACGCACACACACACACACGCGCGCACGCACGCACGCACGCAACGCACGCACGCACGCACGCACGCACGCACGCACGCACGCACGCACGCCCCGCACGCACGCACGCACGCACGCACGCACGCACGCACGCACGCACGCACGCACGCACGCACGCACGCACGCACGCACGCACGCACGCACGCACGCACGCACGCACGCACGCACGCACGCACGCACGCACGCACGCACGCACGCACGCACGCACGCACGCACGCACGCACGCACGCACGCACACACACACACACACACACACACACACACACACACACACACACACACACACACACACACACATAATGCATATTTCATTTAGGTAAATTTGATTCTACAGCCAATATATTCTCAGAACACAAGCTTCTAAATTTTTGCTCTATCCATAAATGCTTTCTTCTACTATACAATTTTAAAAGTATTACCAGTGCTGGGCGTCGCGGAATTATAGTCCGCGATTCCGCGATTCCGCGATCGCGGACTACCAAAAATCGATCGCGGAATTTTTATTAAATTTGAATTAATTCCGCGATCGCAATCGCGATCGCGGAAAATTTGTTTGCCTTTAATTCCGCGATTTTTAGTCCACGATCCAAAATTTTGACTTGAAAAAACAATATTTTTTTAATGCTTTATTTCTTGGCTTAATGGCCATTTCTTGGCTTTATTTCTTGGCTTAATGCTTTATTTCTTCGAAGAAAAACTTCGCTAGCGATTACCAATCGCGGAATAAACGATCGCGGAATTTTAATTCAAACTTAAATAAATATTCCGCGATCGCGTCACCTTCAGGGGAAGAGACGCCATCAGGAAGACCATGATGGGGGGCACAGACCCCGCCGGCCTCCTGTGGGAGGCGCGCGTGGCTCTGGAGCTGGACGGCGCGGGGGGCGCGCCGCGCCTCCACGCCCTGAGCACCGGCGACGCGCCTCAAGTCATCATGGACTACGCCGGCGTGCCCCTCTACCGCTACTGCCAAGACGGCTGCAGCGTGGGCACGTTCCTGCGCGTGGTGGAGGGCGTGGCCGAGCGCCTGGCCGAGGTGCACCTCAAGGGTTTTGTCCACAATGACATCAAGGACGACAACATCTGCGTGAACGGCCCCTCCTCCAGCCCTTGTGTACACCTGATTGACTTCGGAGTCGCCTCCAGACTCGAGGACAGCTTCTACTTTGAGCTGTTTGGCATCCCTCGAGACTTGGAGGAGCAGGACTTTGCCTTCTTCAGGTCGCCGGAGCTGCGGGAAGGGCAGCCGCTGCAGCCGTCCAGCGACGTGTTCAGCGTCGGGGTGATGCTCGGCACCGTGTGCCACTGCTCCGAACACCCCTTGCTCAACCCGCTGCTGACGCCCCTGACGGCGGCGTGCACGCGGGAGCAGCGGGAGGCGCGGCCCTCCCTGTGCCAGGTGGCGGAGCAGGCGCGGCGCTTGCTGGCCTGCTTGAAGGAGGAGCAGCGGCAGGACGTCATCTTCTCCACACAACACTCCACACAACTCTCCACACAACACTCCACACAACTCTCCACACAACACTCCACACAACTCTCCACACAACACTCCACACAACTCTCCACACAACACTCCACACAACTCTCCACACAACACTCCACACAACTCTCCACACAACACTCCACACAACTCCACTCAACATAACACACAACTCTCCACACAACACTCCACTCTTCTGCAGCGACACTCCACACAACTCTCCACACAACTCTCCCCTCTTCTGCAGCGACACTCATTTGTCTCCTGCCTCTACAATGAACAGTCTAGGTCTCTAGGACTAACCTCTCCACACAACACTCCACACAACACTCCACACAACTCTCCACTCTTCTTCAACGACACTCAACTGTCTCCTGCCTCTACAATGAACAGTATACGACTAAGCTTTACTCAAAATCTGAACTGGAAATCTCACGTTTCATCTCTTGCTAAAACAGCTTCTAAGAAGTTCGGTCTCCTGTGGCGTCTGCGTCCATTTTTTTCTCACTCTCAGTTGCGTACTGAAAAAAAAGGCGATCCTTTTTGCCGAGGAGTGAGTCGATCCCCCCCGAGGACCGCCCGGCACCCACGGGCCCCCCAAGGGAGTGTCTGTGTGTGTGTCTGTGTGTGGCTCGTCACGGGCTTCTTATATGTGTTGAAGGATAACTTATGACTTATAACTGTATATAAATGATGACAAACTTACTTTACAATAACTCATGTTTTCTAAATGTCAATGGACACTTATGATATGAAGGACAGGCAGTGTTCAACAGTCGTCCCTTTCTCTAATGGGCGAGATCAAGCGTGCATGTTTTTTATTGAAAATATATCAAATGGGGAACCACAAATTTCTTTCCATTCACCTAAAAAAAAAAGTGAAGCAGCCAATGGTCTGTTCTCTTAACCATTATTATTATTGCATTAATTTTACAAACACACCTTTCTTATCTTCTGTTTTTGTTGTACCACAGACGTATTATTTTTCTTGTTTTACACACACACACACACACACACACACACACACACACACACACACACACACACACACACACACACACACACACACACACACACACACACACACACACACACACACACACACACACACACACACACACACACACATCACAAGAGAAATAGAAAGAGATATCAAGAAAAATACAAAGAAAACACCAATACAAGACAGGATATAGAACACACACACACACACACACACACACACACACACACACACACAGACACAGACACACACACACACACACACACACACCCCACACACACACACACACACACACACACACATTGAACCACCTTATATTAATACCGCATCAGTAAACATCTAAGTGCCACTCAGTAATCAATAAAGCATGATTTATGTACACGTGTATATCTATCTGCCTCTGACTCATTGCAAAGGTTCATTTTCTCGTCTTATTTATAGCTCATCTATTTTTCTCAACAAGTCCTCCCTCTGTAGCCATTCTGTACTTTAGTTTATTTTGACTAATAGGGATTGTTATAGACTGGATTGATCTTATGGAGTTTACAGTCTATTATTTTTATTATGGTCAAAATGCACTAAGGAAGCCACGCCCCCTGCCTCCCCTTCTATTCTACGGGGCAGCTGATTGGTGCATTCCTCGTATCATCACTACCAATCACAATATCTTCACTACTTAACAGCGGCGTGACCACTGGACAGAGCAATCTTCACTATAGAGGGATTTTTGATTTTGTCACCCTCTTTAGTGAAGATTGCTCTTTCCAGTGGTCACGCCGCTGTTAAGTAGTGAAGATATTGTGATTGGTAGTGATGATACAAGGAGTGCACCAATCAGCTGCCCCGTAGAATAGAAGGGGAGGCAGGGGGCGTGGCTTCCTTAGTGCATTTTGACCATAATAAAAAAAATAGACTATAGGTACTAACCACTGAGCTCTATAATAACTGGAGGGGCTATCTTTTGTCAGTGCCGCGCAGTTTGTTGTGTCGCCACCAGGGCGGCGCTCTCGCACTTGACGGCCATCTCGAGACACCACTCAGCCGCGGAAGTTGAACTGCTGCCCTGTGTTTATTGGAAATTATTTCTTGAATTACAATCAAGATGGTGCGTTGTGCAGCCTACGGTTGCAAAAATAGGCACAAGAATACTTCAAGAAAAATTGGGATAACGTTTCACAGGTAAGCAAAGCACACTTAGTCCTATTTATCCCGAATATTGAGGAGTCGTAAATATATCTTGCTTCAGTAGATACACTGTTTCTGTCAACATGTTTGATATTGTCAGCATGTTACAGTGATATATCGGATACATAAGTACAGTGACCATATATATTTAAAAATCATGACTTCACTACTCATATATATGCCATTTTTGCTCGCTATTAATAATTTATGTTTAGCGGTAGGTATACTGCTTCTGTCAACATGACGTATGTTTTAAATATATGACATGGATGCATATATGCAATATCTATATACACTGAAGCGTTTCAACCTAGTCTATATGTCAAATTAACCTGGCAAGGGATAAATAAAGTCCACGGATCAGTGTAATATGCTAGTCTTAGGACGTAACTAGAGATGCTTGAATTTGTTTCCATATAAAGCTGAAATACATCAGGTTACTTCATCACACCAGTGTATGACTGTCACATACTTCGTTCTTTAGGTGGAAATTTTTCACAACGTATGAAAATATTGTGAACATTTATAGTCAGCACGATTATGTCGATCAATGCCTAATTTTAATTTCTCCATATAAATTGCTACTTAAGTTATTTTCGCTACCGATAATGTGAATTTTCGATATATAGCTTGGTTTTAACAATGAGAGAGAGAGAGAGAGAGAGAGAGAGAGAGAGAGAGAGAGAGAGAGAGAGAGAGAGAGAGAGAGAAAAAAAATTACTTCGATCAATACGACGCAATATTCTGACTACAAATACCTCAAAATGGTAATATTTCGAAGCAGGTACTGTATAGTAATATTTCATTTATCTTTATTAATAAGGATATACACATATAATTGTTAAAGGAGGAAGAAAAAACAAGCTGAGTGCAGCATTAAGGCTTTGGGCCTATTGTGCGGTGCTCCGATGGTGTTTCAATATGGCTGCCCGAAGTCACGCGCTCCGAGAGGAGAGCGCCCCTCCAGTTCATATAGAGCTCAGTGGTACTAACACGCATTACTGGGATTATATAATACCAAAATATTAACTAGTGGGGTTAATATGTGTGATTAGTTTTTAGTAGTTTGATAGAAGGTATTAAGTACAGATACGTTCCTCCTCTTCCTCTTCTTCCTCCTCCTCCTCTTCTTCCTCCTCCTCTTCTTCCTCTTCCTCCTCATCTTCTTCTCTTCCTCCTCCTCTTCTTCCTCATCCTCCTCCTCTTCCTTTGACTTTACTATTCTTTAGCCTCTCGTAGAAACTATAATGGTAGAATACAATCACACAGGCAGCCCCGTTTGGCTCAGAAGGGCTGTTGCTGTCTGTTTCTCCTTTGTATTTTTTCCTCCTCCTCCCCCTCCTCCTCCTCCTTTGTATTCCTTTGTATTCCTCCTCGTAATTCAAATAGACAAATTCGACCCTGAATCATATTATTCTCGAGTATATTTAATGAACATCAGCAGGTAAGGACGTGTTTACTCACACCTGCACCACCGCAAACCACAGGATTCCACACACTGACAAATCATATAGAAATCAACCCACAACACATTAGTCTCACAGTATAATACAAGTCTGATACCCGTAACAGCGTGTAATAACATGTTTCTCACCACGTCTTCTACTCAGACTGATATATCCTTCATGACTAATTCAATAAAGATTCAATTCAAACTAAACAAAACCCTGAGTATCATTATTTATAGCATGATAGAGAAGATGATGGCTCGTTTCTCACACCTCCCACTTCAACCTCAAGATTATTACGGTAACTATAATAAATAAGAATGAAATCGCGTACTCCACCTGACAAATCCATCATGACTACTTCAATATAAAATCAATTCAAACTAAACAAAACCCTGAGTATTTATTTATTGCATGATAGAGAAGAAGATGATGGCTCGTTTCTCACACCTAAAACCTCAAGATTATTACGGTAACTATAATAAAAAAAGAATCTTCTCAGTTTATTATCATGAAGGCTACTGTTGTGGGCTTCGTGCTTGATTCCCTTTAACCCCTTGAGACCCAGAATGTGATTTCCATTGTAATCTGACTACCATAAGACGATATTTAGTGACTATAAGCAAAATTTTATAGATATGACCTGTTTAGTATCCTTGTCCACGCTAATTTGGTATAGTCAGTTACTTTTTGTAATGTTATGGCTAACAACAGACGATTTTTTATAGCAAAGGAAAGATTGCTGGGCGTGAAGGGGTAAACACTGACAGTCACTTACCATTGGGGAGTAAACTGATCCTATGACTAAACCTAATATAAATACTGTAACTAATAATATATACGTAGACAAGTATAATCCCGAGATGACGCTTTATCATCCTTATAACAATACTTTCCTAGGCATAAATCCTAAGTATGATTCAATATATGCTAAGTATTTTTTAAGCTTACGTCTCGTTATATACTACAATATTTTCCTATGCAAAAATCATGTCTCTTAAAATAAAATATAATTCAATATATTCAAAGTATTATTTCTAAGCTTACGTATCGTTGTATATTATTTACAACTATGGCTATTCCAGTAAAATTGTATCCAGTACCAGTAATGTACACTAAACTCCTTCGTTATATTCATATTTTTTCATCCCAGTTTCCAGACCCAGTAGCTACCTACCCTTCCCCTAATATATTCTAAGTATTATTTCTAAGCTTACGTCTCGTTATATATTATTTACTACTATGGCTGTAAAATCTAATCTAGTACCAGTAACATACACTAAATTCCTTGTTTGAACGGTATATTCTTATTTTTTCATCACAGTTCCCAGTCCCTGTACCCACCCCATCGTTCCCCAGCCCCTCATTTTTGTTTTCATGCATACAATTCCAGGTAGCTTGTATGAATACCTGGATATACACACTCTCTCTCTCTCTCTCTCTCTCTCTCTCTCTCTCTCTCTCTCTCTCTCTCTCTCTCCCTCTCTACCCGTCAGGGTGACAAGGTTGGTAGAGTCGTGAGCTCGCAATGTGTAGCATCCCTGCGCATTCGGTCAGCGGTTCGAGTCCGCCTGGTTCGTGCTGACGTGGTGGCGCTTTGTATAGTCAATAACCTTGTAGTTGGTACTTGCAAAGTGTCTAGATAGGATGAAAATCTTATCTTCTCTCTCTCTCTCTCTCAATTTATTTCTCTCTCAATCTCTTTCTCTCTCTCTTATGGGTTTTTTTTGTGTCTGTGTGTGTGTGTGTGTGTGTGTTTGTATATGTGTGTGTGTGTGTGTGTGTGTGTGTGAGTGTGTGTGTGTGTGTGTGTGTGTGTACAAGCAACTGCATTACTCTTACTGTAAAACCGTAGCCTATTTTTTGTTAACTCAGGTTTGGCAGTATTTGCTCATCTCAACCTCACGTTACGTCAGTGAGGTCATGATTTAGCACTCCATAAACAACCGTGCCATGTATTGTACATGTACATACACATGCTACGTACTAAATGAACCGCAATTATTAGGTTTTAAACGCTTCTCTCCCCACACAGACCCCCCTTGTGTTATTTTTTCTCATTTCCGACAACTGTTGTAGGCGTTAGAAATACTCCTTATGATGAGAATGAAACGTTCAGGATATTTAACCCCTTCACGCCTAGATCTTTCCTTTGCTATAAAAAATCGTCTGTTGTTAGCCATAAAATTACGAAAAGTAACTGAATATACCAAATTACCTAGCGGACAAGGATACTAAACAGGTCATAGCTATAAGATATTGCTTGTATGCACTAGAAATCGTCTTACTATAGCCAAATTGCAATGGAAATTATGTTCTGGGTCTCAAAGGGTTAATTAAACACTCCGCTTACAGACATGCAGACCCCTTGTGCTATTTCTTATTTCCGACGGCTGTTGCAGGGGTTAGAAATGCTCCTTATGATGAGAATGAAACGTTCTGGATACTTAAAAGTTGAAACCGCCGATCGTGTATAGGTTTACTACACATAGTCTATACCAAACAATTTGTTGCGTCAAAAATAAATAATTACGGGATGTAGACTATAGAAACCAAAATGTACCAAGCACAGGAAAACCTTTGACCTTTAACCCCTTGAGGCCCAGAACGTAATTTCTATTGTAATTTGGCTACCATAAGATGATTTTTAGTTAATATTAGCAATATTTTATAGATATGACCTGTTTTGTATCCTTGACGACTAACTAATTTGGTATATTCAGTTAGTTTTCGTAATTTTATGGCTCAACAACATACAATTTTTTATAGCGAAGGAAAGATCTGGGCGTGAAGAGTTAAACTACATAGCATGATTGTGGCGAAGCTATAATAGTTCCCTTGTTAACTATAGACCTACTGTAATACTATAATGTGCGTGGGTTAATGAAAGGAATAATCGACAAAGCTACCCATGACTTTTAGAATAGTTTACCATATGTACACGGCGTAATGAGAGAGAATGGGACTATAGTGGCAAGAATGGGAGAATGGGAGAATGGAAAATATTATCATTATATCTGCATTAGACTCATTTACAAGTTACTTAAGGATAGGCTAAATTAATATGAGATTTAATATACAGTATAATTATCGCCTTATGAATAATATCGACATTTTGAGGCTAAAACTATAATATATAATGAGTTATAACGTATAGTGTGTGATTATGCATGGTATTCATAGTTAGTGTGTGTTCATTATAAGTATTCATATGTTATTCAATCTAACAATATGTGTAATTAGTTATAGATCAATCATACCTTCAACAGAGGCGATGCAGGTTAAAATGTAGCAGCCGCACACACAACATGCACCCTCTGTGACGTCTGAGGGGGAACTAATCGGAACCGTCGCCTATTTTTATTAGTTAACCGCAAAATGCCATCATCAACCTATCAAAATGAAATGAATAGATCTTAATATTTCTACACGAGACTTCTAACTTGTAAATATTTAAGAAACAAGATCAATGAGTCTTTTATTTTTGCTCATAGCGTTATTACTCGTTAATCGTTAATACCCGGGATAAATAAATGTGAATAAATGTTACTGCTACGGTAGGCTGCGGCAAGGGAGCGTGCAGGAATATAGTGTACCCATATGACTAAACGCTTGCTTGCTCCACCTCCTCCTGCTCCTCCCCTCCTCCTCCTCCTCCTCCTCCTCCTGCTCCTCCTCCTGCTCCTCCTCCTCCTCCTCCTCCTCCTGCTCCTCCTCCTCCTCCTCCCCTGCCTCCTCCTCCCTCCTCTCCTCTCCTGCTCCTCCTCCTCCTCCTCCTCTTCCTGCTCCTCTACCTCCTCCTGCTCCTCCTGCTCCTCCTCCTTCTCCTCCTCCTCCTGCTCCTCCTGCTCCTCCTCCTCCTCCTACTCTCTTCCTCCTCCTCCTCCTGCTCCTCCTACTCTCTTCCTCCTCCTCCTACTCTCTTCCTCCTCCTCCTCCTCCTGCTCCTCCTACTCCTCTTCTTCTTCTTCCTCTTCCTCCTCCTCCTCCTCTTTCCCCTCCTGGAAAATTGCCTTCAGATACTGCGCCAAGATTACTATTTATTCGCCTTTTGCAAATACATAAGAACATAAGGAAGCTACACAAGGCCGTGATACATATCTATACGAATGGTAGGAGGAATATACCTACGTACTGGTAATTTTGGCAACATTTCGTATCACCCATTACCGTATGTAACACTATAGTCGCCACCTGCACTAATGTCGCCAGGCGCCATATAATACGAATCATAGCATCACTACTGATTTTTATGTGCCACTGAAGATGATACACAGTAGTTTATATCATGACTGTAAAATCTACCCTGTTTCAGCGTTGTTTTATGCTTCGTATCTGCAAGTATATACGGTTTCAAATTTCCCTACTCGTTTTTTTTCGGGCGACGACGACGATGGGAGGACACTCAGAACATAAACACTGATTGGCGACCTTAGTGTAGCCCGTTACTAACATCGCCACTCGGTTTTTATTTTGGTAATTTGTTATGCAAAGCCATAATATGACACAGATGAAGACACAAAATGACACAGACTCTCCAGATAGCCTCTTCTAACTATTCTGAAATCATGGATGTAGAAATGTAAGTATTAACGCCACCAGACGTCTGTAAATAAAAAAGAAACGTTGTCCTGGCGACTTTAGTGTTATCTACGGTAGTATCCATAGATGTCTTAGCTATGTTTTGAAGATGACAATATGGCAATGTACCTTCGTAATTTGATACTAAATACCTGGAATGGACTTTGATTAAAAAACAATGCAAGGGTCGTTTTGTGGTATTTTTCTCCGGGCAATAGCTAGTTTAAGATTCTCTCTCTCTCTCTCTCTCTCTCTCTCTCTCTCTCTCTCTCTCTCTCTCTCTCTCTCTCTCTCTCTCTCTCTCTCTCTCTCTCTCTCTCTCTCTCTCTCTCTCTCTCTCTCTCTCTCTCTCTCTCTCTCTCTCTCTGCTACACCACCAAGAGAGAGATAGAGAGAGCGCCGTATACTTAGGGTTCATGAGGGGACAAATCTTTGCCGTATAAACATGGAAATGACAGTAATGGTTCCCCCTTCGCGCTGGCCTGGTTGTGACACATAAATAAAACTAAGAAAATTCCAATATTTACTAACTACTCAAAATACCACACTCTACTAACTGCTCTACCGTAGATAACACTAAAGTCGCCAGGACAACGTTTCTTTTTTTATTTACAGACGTCTGGTGGCGTTAATACTTACATTTCTACATTCATGATTTCAGGAAAGTTAGAATGGGGGCTATCTGGAGAGTCTGTGTCATTTTGTGTCTTCCTCTGTGTCATATTATGGCTATAAATGAACAAATTACAAAAATAAAACAGAGTGGCGACGTTGGTAACGGGCTACACTAAGGTCGCCATCTAGTGTTTATGTTCTGAGTGACCTCCCGCCGTTGTCGTGGCCCGAAAAAAAACGAGTAGGAAAATTTGAAACAGTTTATACTTGCAGATACAAAGCATAAAACAACGCTGAAACAGGGTAGATTATACAGTCATGATATAAACTACTGTGTGTCATCTTCAGTGGCACATACAAATCAGTAGTGATGCTATAATTCGTAATATATGGCGGCTGGCGACATAAGTGCAGGTGGCGACTAAAGTGTTATCTACGGTAAGTACCACACTCTTTAGCACTCCTTTATATGCATAATTTTAACCCCTTGAGGCCCAGAACGTAGTTTCCATTGTAATTTGGGTACCATTAGACGCTTTTTAGTGCATACAAACAATATTTTATAGATATAACCTGTTTAGTATCCTCTTCCACTAACTAATTTGGTATATTTAGTTACTTTTCGTAATTGTATGGCTAACAACAGACAATGTTATGTAGCAAAGGAAAGATTTGGGCGTGAAGGGGTTAAGCGGGTTTTTTGTTACCCTTTTTTTTTTTTGCCCTTGGC
>JACEEZ010019080.1:25000-37500 GCA_016584305.1 Chionoecetes opilio | reverse complement strand
GTTAATCTTGGGCAGATCGCCCACGTGTCCGTACACGTCCTGGTAGCGCTCCACCAGCATGCGGTCCGCCAGCAGCTCGCAGGGCGGCGAGGCGGGCAGCTCGTTGGCCCTGGAGAAGAACTGGTGCGTGAACACCTCCAGGTGTGCGCCAAGCCCCTTCAGGGCGCGCCGCTCCCGCCGCACCTGCTGGTGCGTGTAGTGCGGCACCAGCAGCACCAGCCGCACCCTGGTGAGGGGCACGCCGTTGCGTCGGGCAGCGCGGCGGACTCGCTTGGCGACCACCTCGCCCTCCCGCCCCGGCAGCTGGCTCATTGGCTTCTTCCAAAACTCGAAGCGGACCACCTGCTGCCCCAGGCGGTCGGTCACGTCGAAGTGAGCCGGAAAGGAGCTGAAGAAGGTCTTGCAGTCGCGGGGCGGCGGCGTGAGCAGCGGGTTGTCGCCACTCATCACGTAGCCGCGGTCCCGCGCCATGCCCAGCGCTCCCTTCAGGGCGCGGCGAAGCTCGCGTGAAGGTTTGCAATGCTTTAAGGAAGGCATAGTCTTCATGATAATGTAAATGATCATGGTGCGCCCAGCAGGCAAGGAAAAAATCAGTAAACCAGCTTGGATCTAACACATCTTGGAACCTGCACAGACACACTTCCTAACTCCAGGCTCCCCTCCGGCCCTACCTCGATCACTGCCACCATAAATAACATCACTACGGATCCTGTTGCCGCTGCATCTGTATACCATTACCAATTTGGGTACCATTAGACATTTTTTGTGACCATAAGCAATATTTTATAGATATGACCTGTTTAGTATCCTTGTCCACTAACTAACTTGGTATATTCAGTTACTTTTCGTAATTTTATGGCTAACAACAGACAATTTTATATGGCAAAGGAAAGATCTGGGTGTGAAGGGTTAAAGGAGAGAATACTGAAGGGAGATGAGACGAGACAAGGTTTTGGCGGGAAGGAGAATGAAGGAGGAGGAAAGAAGCATTAGCAAGAAGGTAATCAAAAATGTGTAATTAAATGTAGGTCCTCTGAATAATGAAGTTTAGGTAGGTATCTTTAGAAAATCGACTTGAAGAGTGGGCTGGGATGGGACGACACACACACACACACACACACAAACGCACACACACACACACACAAACGCACACACACACACACACACACGCACACACACACACATAAACAAAAGACGTACACATGTAAGGCTCAGAAGAATATATTATCAACTATCACAAAGAAAAAAAAACTATTGAAAGGACCATGTAGTACAATAGGCAAGATAGGGAGGAGGAGGAGGGGGGAGGAGGAGGAGGAAGAGGGGAGGAGGAGGAGGAGGAAGGAGGAGGAGGAGGAGGAGGAGGAGGAGGAGGAGGAGGAGGAGGAAGGTGTCAAGGGTCATAAAGGAGTAGAAAGGAGGAGGAGGAGAGGAGGAGGAGGAGGAGGAGGGGAGAGGAGAGGGGAGGAGGAGGAGGAGGAGGGAGGAGGAGGAGGAGGAGGAGGGAGGAGGAGGAGGAGGAGGAGGAGGAGGAGGAGGAGGAGGAGGAGGAGGAGGAGGGAGGAGGAGTAGGAGGGAGGAGGAGGAGGAGGTAATAATAAGTGGCTGACAGGAAAACAGAAGGAGAATATAATACTAGAGGGGAGAGAGAGAGAGAGAGAGAGAGAGAGAGAGAGAGAGAGAGAGAGAGAGAGAGAGAGAGAGAGAGAGAGAGAGAGAGAGAGGAGAGAGAGAGAGAGAGAGAGAGAGAGAGAGAGAGAGAGAGAGAGAGAGAGAAAAGAGAGGGGAGAGAGAGAGAGAGAGAGAGAGAGAGGAGAGAATTCTAGGAGCCAGCATTAGATTCAGCGAACTTGGATGGGAAGACAGTATTTTGGAGAGAAGTAAGAGGAAGGAGGTAAAGGAGCGAGAGAGGCAGGAGGAAAGGAGGGAAGCAAGAAAGAAGGAAGGAAGGAAGGAAGGAAGGAAGGAAGGAAGAAAGGGAGATAAAGCTTTCGGGAGAGTGGACAAAGGAATGAGAGCAAGTCAATGGTGGACGAGAGAGAGAGAGAGAGAGAGAGAGAGAGAGAGAGAGAGAGAGAGAGAGAGAGAGAGAGAGAGAGAGAGAGAGAGAGAGAGAGAGAGAGAGAGAGAGAGAGAGAGAGAGAGAGAGAGAGAGAGAGAGGGGAGAGAGAGAGAGAAAAGGGGAGAGAGAGAGAGAGAGAGAGAGAGAGAGAGAGAGAGAGAGAGAGAGAGAGAGAGAGAGAGAGAGAGAGAGAGAGAGAGAAATAAACAAAACCCTTGATCACCAGTCTGCATTTGGAACATTCTCTATAAACAAAATTGAAGTGATTACAAAATAGTCTTCATCAACCCTGCAATTGCCTCGCATTGACGTCAAGGATAACTACAGGTGGAAACAAGGTCAGGTATTGCAAGGCCAACTAAACTGTTTCTCCTTTTTCTTCCTCTTAAAACCCATCATCTTCCCCTTGATAAGAATAGATAAATTGTTTTCCTAACCAGTCATCATGATTTCTCCCTTCACAGTTATTACTATCGATTTCTTTTTTCTATTTCTTAACCCCTTGAGACCCACAACGTAATTTCCATTGTAATTGGGTTCTATTAGACGATTTTTTTTGTGAATATAAGCAATGTTTTATAGATATGACCTGTTTAGTATTCTTCTCCACTAGCTAATTTGGTATATTCAGTTACTTTTCGTAATTTTATGTCTAACAACAGACGATTTCATATTGCAAAGGAAAGATCTGGGTGTGAAGGGGTTAATCCTCGCATCATCTTACCGTCTAAACGCCTGTATCCAGAGAGCAGCAAAGTAGCAGTTTTTTGGTGTTATTGGTGTGAGGTAAGAACTTAAACAACTCTATTTGTCTCTATCCACTTCACTATTCTCTTAATTTCTTTAGTATATTATCTTTGGTATAGAATTCTTCGTATTCTATTTAATCTCAAATAAGCAAAGTAGCTTTTTTTGGAGCTATTGGTGTGAGGTAAGATCCTAAACAACTCTATTTCTCTCGATCCACTACACTATTCCCTCAGTTTCTTTGGTACGTATTATCCTTAATCTCCTTACATCATCTAACCATCCAAACGCCTGTATCTAGCAAGCAAAGAAGCTGTTTTTTGGAGCTATTGGTGTGAGGGAAGATCCTAAACAGCTCTATTTCTCTCTCAACTTCACTAGTCTCTCAGTATCTTTAACTCTTCAACCTTGTTCTGTAATTCTATGTTGCTCTGTTCTTTTATTATTGTACACCCCTCCCCCCCTTCTTTGCGATCTTCCCTATCTTTTCTTTGATAAACTTGCAAACTTGTCAGTATCTTTGGTATGTATTCTATTTGATCTCATCTTTACCGCTGCGTCTAGTTTGCTATCCCGTGAGCGTCTATTTAAACAAGTCCTAAGGTAGTAATCTGACCACCTGTTCCTCCTAATCCTAATCTTCCGTAATCTTCTCCCATTGGCAACGTCGATAAAAAGTTACCTGAGGATATTGAAGCGAGTTAAATCGGTGGTAATCTGAATATCACCAACGACTGAAGCTGTGTTTAGGAATATTACTTGTCGTTCTAAACTCTTTTTTTTCCACTCGCTTTAAGGCACAGATAACCAAAAAAATAGGCTGTGTTTAGGAGTATTAACTTTCTTTTTATGTGTTTCTTTCACTCGCTTGATAACCTAATACAGTATGATCGTCTTTACCACACCGATCATTTCCATTCCACTTATTGGCACTTACAGGTCATTCATGAGACAGTTTTAACGCTTTAGCACATGAACACAATAGGGAGAGAGGGTAGAGGTATGTACTGGGTCCCGGCGGCATATTCCCGTTCTCTATGCGAGTATGTGGTTTCCGAGTGAAGACGCTTGGCTGTACACTCTTAGAAAAGAAGGGTAGGAAAAGGGTAGTAAAAGGGTGTTTGTAGTGATGAAATACTGCTACCCTTTTTCTACCCTTACAAATATATCCTTTTGCAACCCTAAATATACCCTTTTCCAACCCCAAATATACCCTTTCTCAACCCTCTCGTCTAAAAAGGGTAGATAAAGGGTAGATGAAGGGTATAATCAGCAGCATCTACCCTTCAGCCTGGACATAGGGTTTAAAAAGGGTAGTGATGTTGCGATGTTACAATTCTACCCTTAATATACCCCTTATTTCTGAGTGTGTAGCTCCGAAACTAGCCATATAGGATCTTATCGAAAATACCCTCATTGTGATTCCCATGCAAAGTTACTAGCCTAATCCACCCTACCCGTAACCTAACGAAACCTAACCCGACGTGTTCAAGAGTAAGCGCCACATGCTCTTCCAGAAAACAGGAATATGCGTCCCGGCTGTGCGTGGTAGTGTGTGTGCCCGTGGGTTATAGTAGTGGTGGTGGTGGTAGGGTTGTAAAAGTGGTGAAATTATAGTTGTTAGGTGAGTCTTTATCTCCTTATTTTGAGTGTGTGGGTTTGTAAGCAGTACACGTAAATGTTAAATATTTTGGGGAGTGGTGGTAACTGTTTGGGTATTCTCTCTCTCTCTCTCTCTCTCTCTCTCTCTCTCTCTCTCTCTCTCTCTCTCTCTCTCTCTCTCTCTCTCTCTCTCTCTCTCTCTCTCTCTTTTATCATTGACCTTTCCTCCTCCTCCTCCCCCTTCTCCTGTTTATTCACTACTACTATCAGTATTACTACTACTACTACTACTACTACTACTACTACTTCCACTACTACTACTAGTACTTTCACTACTGTACTACTACTACTACTACTAACTACTACTACTACTACTACTACTACTACTACTACTACTACTACTACTACTACTACTACTACTACTACTACTACTACTACTACTACTACTACTACTCCTACTATCATTACTACTACTACTACTACTACTACTACTACTACTACTACTATTACTACTACTACTACTACTACTACTACTACTACTACTACTACTACTACTACTACCACTACTTCTACTAACTCAAACATCAATTCCAAATCTTTGTTCGTGCTCTTGGAAAACAAAACGATGGATAGTGAAAATATTATTTATTTATTTTTTCTCTCTCTCTTTTTCTTTTTTTTTGCTGTTGCCCGAAGAAGATGGTCATATTTCCATGCAGTGTTGTGGTCACCAAACAGGTCTTTCCATCCTCCATAAAGAGCGGCGCAATGACTGCCTTGCCTTTCTCATCTAGTCTCATAAATATGCCGTGCGTTGCATTTTAATACCAGTGAAGAACTTTATAAAACTTGGTGACTTTTATGTAGACGTTTTTTATAGTCATGCATTTAGAGTGAAAAGCTGTCATATTAATAAAGCAAAAAAGGTCTTCAAGATAGCCTAGACTTCGAACTCGGGACCAGACAAGTGACATGAATTCATAACATACATAATAATCACTTCTAAAAAACATGTCAATCGTAGAGTTAACCAATTAAAATACAATAAAAAGAGTAACATTATTTATTCAACACATAATATTACCAACACCAGAAAAGCCAAACAAACATCCATAACTAAGTATACAAAAGTGCCTTCCTTTATATAGTTCTGCTCCGGTATATATATATATATAATAATAATTTTCGCGGGTTTTATCATTCGCGGGGAATTCCTTACTTAACCCCTTCACGCCCAGATGTTTCCATTAATATATAAAATCATCTATTGTTAGCCATAAAATTTCGAAAACTAACTGAATATACCAAACTAGCTAATGGACACGGGTACTAAACAAGTCATATCTATAAAATCCTGCTTGTAGTCACTCAAAATCGTGTTATTGGTATACCCAAAGTACAAATTACGTTCTGGGCCTCAAGGGGTTAAGAGTCCGCCATGTCACCACCTCAGCTTCGCCTTATTATGTACCCACACCCTTGAACCTTCCCTTACCGTGTCCCCAAGCCCTGCCACGTCATAAGGTGCGTGGAGGGGCATGACAGGGCGGTGAGGCAAGGGAGGGAGTGAGGCAAGAGAGGGAAGGGTTGTTTTGTTTACTCGTAGGCATCGAAGTCGAAGTCAGTCACGCCTTCAATCCAGCTCATGTAAGGCGGTAGTAGGATGCTGCCTGATGGGTAGCCGGCCTGGGGGAGTAGTAGCAGTAGTAGTAGTAGTAGTAGTAGTAGTAGTAGTAGTAGTAGTAGTAGTAGTAGTAGTAGTAGTAGTGGTAGCAGTGGTAGTAGTAGTAGTAGTAGGAGTAGTAGTAGTAGTAGTAGTAGTAGTGGTAGTAGTAATAGTAGTAGTAGTAGTAGTAGGAGTAGTTCTTGTTGTTATTAGACATGTATTATGCTAAAATTGAAAACACCTCTTCTCTTATTAGTGATGATTACAATTCACACACACACACACACACACACACACACACACACACACACACACACACACACACACACACACACACACACACACACACACACACACACACACACACACTCACCTCACACACATGCTCGGCACCGAAGGCTTGCACTCCCACCTGCACCCACCGGTCGTCCTCCCTCTGCACCTGCAGGGGGCAGCCACTGTCACCCTGGGGGAGGATCAATAACACGTTACTTACCCGCTCCCCGTGCCTGGCCAGCCTCACCCCGCGCACTCTTAGAAAAGAAGGGTAGGAAAAGGGTAGAAAAAGGGTATTTGTAGTGATGAAATACTGCTACCCTTTTTCTACCCTTACAAATCTACTCTTTCGGATCGACGCAAATCTACCTTTTTCCGAAGTACAAGGAGAATTTGGGCGAGATAATAGGCGGGATTAACCCCTTCACACACAGATCTTTCCTTTGAATTTGAAAAAATCGTCTGTTGTTAGCCATGAAATTACGAAAAGTAACTTTATATACCAAATTAGTTAGTCGACAAAGATACTAAACAGATCATATCTATAAAATATTGCTTATATTCACTAAAAATCGTCTAATAGTACCCAAATAAAAAAAAATCTGTGGTATTAAAAAAAATAATAATAATTACATCACGCAAACCACCAACACTATGATTTTATTTTATTATTATTTTGTTTTTTACGATGATGATATAATATATGTGTCACTTTATTTTTGTTGTTCGCCGTAAACCTTTTCGGACACATTTTTTTTTCCGGACATGATTAATTAATTACTCCCGGACTCGCCTGGCATTTTAGCGGCGGACAAGTAAGCATTTTAAAACCACGTCCTAAATACTGTTGACGACCTGGTCACAATTTTCGTGTTGTGAAGGAAATGTGGGGATGCAAGGGAGGCTTCTATTTTTTTTTTTTTTTTTTTATGGGCTTGGAATGAATGAGGGGCGGGGCGGTTTAAGGGGGGCAGAGCGGGGCAGGTATAAGGGGGGCAGGGGGGGCGGGGAAGGGCAGGGCAGGGCAGGGCAGGTCTCCAGGTAAGCACAGATTCTCATGTTGCGTATTTGTTTCTTTTGCGACAGGACTAAAAAAAATGTTGTTGGATGTGTTTAGGAGATGTGTGTGTGTGTGTGTGTGTGTGTGTGTGTGTGTGTGTGTGTGTGTGTGTGTGTGTGTGTGTGTGTGTGTGTGTGTGTGTGTGTGTGTGTGTGTGTGTGAGGGGGGGAGGCATGGTGGATAAGAGGCAGTGGTGTGGTGTGTTTTCTGCTTTGGACATTTCTACATGGTCGGCTGTATGGCCTAAGTGGTTGTGCTTAGTGTCTGATAACTGTCTTGTTGTAAGTGATATTCTATCGTTTATTTCTGTTAGCTATGTATGTACATGTTCTATATTTGTGTACCTATAGCGATGTTTTCTTTATGTTTGTGTATTTTCAACGTTTCTATCCACTTGTTTATGGTTTTACTTTTCGTGACTTTTTCCTTTTTTTTTATGTATAAATGCATTTATATATTTAATATTATTATTGATATTATTATTACTATTATTATTGTTATTATTATTATTATTATTATTATTATTATCATTATTAATATTACTATTATTACCTCCGCCAAGGAGATTATGTGATCGATTTTGTTGGTTAGAGTTATTTTGTTTGTTAGCAGAATTACGCAAAAAGTTACGGTTGAATTTGCATAAAGGTTTTACCAGAGATGCTTTACTTGAAGTGTTTCATTTTTAAGAGTAAATCCAGATCCTGATATGGATCCAGAAATTTGTTTTGGATATCCTGGGGGCGTGGCGTGTGCCGCCCTCCAGGTGCAGCCCAGCACAACCCTCCTCGCAAGACCCGCTGGCCAGGGTTTTCAAGGCCCAGCTGGTATCAGAGAAAAAAATTTGAATGAAGAGTTTTGTGCGGAAAAAAAAAAAAAAAATCATGATTGTTATTAATATTATTATATCATTATTATTATTATTATTATTATTATTAGTAGTAGTAGTAGTAGTAGTAGTAGTAGTAGCAGTAATAGTATGTTAGTAGTAGTAGTTATTACTACCTAGTAGTAGTAGTATCATTATTATTATGAGTATTATTAGTAATAGTAGTAATAGTATCATAATCATTATGAGTTATAAAAGTTATCATGTATAAGTTATAAAAGATGGAATATTTTGAAATCCTGAACCCTGTTTTCCTGAACCCTTTCAACCCTGTTGAAAATCGTGGGCGTGAAGAACAAAGTTACAGTTGATGGGGAGCTTCTCAGCGGCCTCCTCACACGGGCACGGAGGGGAAGGGCAGCACGACGCCCTGCTCGAGGCATTGCACCAGATGCGGCGCCATGCTTGCCCGGTTGTAGCGCACGCCGCACGGGTCCTGTCCCAGGGCTATGCTGAAGGCAAAGGCCACGGCGAACAGACCGCAGCTGTAGCCGTCAATCTGGTCCTGTACAGGCCGCATCACGGCGCCCGGACGGGGCGAGTACAGCTCCTGCAGCTGCTCCACCAGTGCAGCTGTGGGCGTGGACACAGTGCTGTACGAAGAATCGTACACCATCAGCTGGCCGCTGCGCGACGCACCGTAAGAGGACAGCAGCAGCCAGTGGCTACCCCCCTGGCGGCCATACTCCGCCATGGAGGCAAGGTACTGAGGCGCGGAGCGGTTCACCACCTGCAGGAACAGAGACGAGGCGCCGGGCTGCAGGGGCGGCAGGGTGAAGGCCGCCCCGCAGGCGTACAGGCCGCGAGTCTCTGGAAAACGTCTCTGCAGGATCTCTTGTGCCAAGTCAATCACGTCATCGGACAGCCAGGCTCGCCCCAAGATGTCCCGTCTGTCAGGACTGCGAAGGCGAGGCAAAGGCAGCGGCGAGAACTAGAAAATGCACGCCACGGCCTCATCAGTGATGGACCCTTGGCTCTCATGTTCCTGCCTCCCGTCTTGAGGGTCGTGGCGGGACGGGGCATCCAAGGCGTCGCTGGATTCAAGGCGCGTCATGAGGTCCAGAGTGTGGTTCACGTGAGGGCTGCTCTCGCCAGCGTCGGGCTGAGCCACACCCTCGTTGGGGACCAAACCATCGTGCTCCTTCGCCTCCCCGCACTGCGAGATGTAATGTTGAGGTGACGCATCTGCATCTTCCCTTGAAGGCACAGATCGCTTGGAAAGCTGATCATTAGTTACTCTAGAAAAATCGGCTTCTTTCTGACTATTTTCATGTATTTCCACTGCATTGTCCTCAACATAAATGACTTTCTCGTCTGGGTTTTCGAACCACTGCACCACCAAAAGCATAAGACTCAACATGGAACACACTGCAAAGCACGTCACATTCTTTGTGAACGTCTCGTGTTCGTGTTGAGCTTTGGCCATTTGCTCCTCGAGGCAGACGAGGAGCCGCTTTTTCCTGCGGGAGCTCACCAAAAAGTTCCACCAGTCATCCTCGACCAGCGCCGCGCAGGCCTCCCGCGGCTCCTGAGGCGGGGCGGGGCGCAGAGGCCCCAGCCACCACCAGTGAGCCATGAGCTCCCGTGCCTGCCAGGCAGCAGTGGCACGGAGGCCCAGGTCCTCCCATGCCTGCAGGGCCTCGGACACCCTCAAGTCGTTGTCCAAGGCGTCCTGCCACACGCTCCCGAGGAGGGCGGTGATGCCCACCACCACCAGGGTGAACACTGTCACCAGGGACACCTTGTAACAAATTCTCAGAATAGTTTTGTTTTCCATTTGATTTTATAATATATGACTTAATGTCCCAAGACACAATGTCTATCACGTGAGTAACAAGGGGATGGTTGCGTCAACTTCCGCCGCCTGAGTCTGATACAAATGTTTAGACTTCCCGCCGCAGTGACGAAACTTCGTTGGCTTGCCAAGGCAGAAGGGGGAAACACACACACACACCACACACACACACACACACACACACACACACACACACACACACACACACACAACCACACACAACCACACACACACACACACACACACCTTCCTCATAGCTGAAATTCATCGCAGATTTATGAAATACTTCTTTTCAGTCTTTAGTTAAGTTTTTCCTCACACGTCATATTAATTCCTCCTCTAGATTAATTGCAAGAAGTATTTTCTTCTTGTACCTTATGCATATAGCAGTGACAGTCACAATATAGAGCTAATAGAGTATTAGGATTCATTACCAGAAGTGTTAAAAGTAGAAGTGCGGAAGTTATTCTAAAGCTTTATCTGGCTCTAGTCAGACCTCACCTAGACTATGCGGTTCAGTTTTGGTCTCCATATTACAGGATGGATATAGCCTTGATAGAATCAGTGCAGAGAAGGATGACCAAAATTATACAAGGAATGCGTAACTTTAGTTATGAGAAGAGATTGAAGTTATTAAAGTTACACTCACTCGAGAGACGCAGAGTAAGGGGCGATCTGATAGAAGTTTTTAAGTGGATAAAGGGACTTAATAAAGGAGAGGTAGGAAAAGTTCTTACGGCTTTTAACCAGGGTAGAACAAGAAGTAATGGATTCAAGCTGGAAGGGCGTAGATTTAGAAAGGAAATAGGGAAAAACTGGTTCACAAATAGGGTGGTGAATGATTGGAATGGACTCAGTAGACAGGTAGTTAGTGTGGAGTCATTGGGGAGCTTTAAAGAGGGGCTGGACACGGTGGGGAGGTTCATGGATGGGGAGGAAAGGTGGATGTAGGTAGTGTTAGGTGACAGGAACTACCACGTGTAGGCCTCACGGCCTCTTGTAGCTTCCTTATTTTCTTATGTTCTTATGTTCAAATTACAATGACAATATGAGGCGACTTAGGAGGTGAGATGGAGCATGATTTATAATTTTATATGAAGAGCCACAAAGATTAAATAGCCATAATGTTAAATCAGATTTCTTGCCCTTAACAAACCTAAGCAAAGTATTTATATTTTATTTATTTTTTTGTTTACCCTTTCCTGCACTTCTTATTTATTTCTTTTTACTTTTACTTTTGCAATTTTTGTATTTCTTTGGCTCAAGTTACCCTCGTATTTTTCTTCTTTCTTTCTTTCTGACTCTTCCACTTGTGTCCTACTTCGCCATTCTTCCCTCTGTCTTATTATCCCTTCTCATCCCTTTCTCTCATTCCCCCTCTTCTCTGTCCCCTATTATTCACCCTCCTCCTCCTACTACTACTTCTCCTATTTTCTTTGAGCACCCAACTTCCATCATTCCATCTCTCTCTCTCTCTCTCTCTCTCTCTCTCTGCTCTCGTCTCTCTCTCTCTCTCCTCTTCTCCTCTCTCTCCTCTCTCTCTCTCTCTCTCTCTCTCTCTCCTCTCTCTCACTCTCTCTCTCTCTCTCTCTCTCTCTCTCTCTCTCTCTCTCTCTCTCTCTCTCTCTCTCTCTCTCTCTCTCTCTCTCTCTCTCTCTCTCTCTCTCTCTCTCTCTCTCTCTCTCTCTCTCTCTCTCTCTCTCTCTCTCTCTCTCTCTCTCTCTCTCTCTCTCTCTCTCTCTCTCTCTCTCTCTCTCTCTCTCTCTCTCTCTCTCTCTCTCCCTCTCTCTCTCTCTCTCTCTCTCTCTCTCTCTCTCTCTCTCTCTCTCTCTCTCTCTCTCTCTCTTCTCTCTCTCTCTCTCTCTCCTCTCTCTCTCTCTCTTCTCTCTCTCTCTCTCTCTCTCTCTCTCTCTCTCTCTCTCTCTCTCTCTCTCTCTCTCCTCTCTCTCTCTCTCTCTCTCTCTCTCCCCTTCTAACTTTCTACACTTCTATACTTTCTACACTTTCATCCACCCACTGTTTATGATATCCCTTATCTAACATGTTATCCTTATCTTTTTGTTACCTCTTTTTTTTTTTGCCCTAGGCCAGTCCTTTGTGATTTAAAAAACAATAATAATAATAATAAATCTTACACTGCACGGCCCTCTTCCTCCATCACCCGAGGTACATATATTCAAGTCAGTCACAAGATCACCGTAGAAGTAACGACACACCGAGTTGTCGAACACCTCCACGGACACTCCACGAAGCTGCTGGGCCGGAGTCTCGTCTGTGGGAGGAGGAGGAGTATAAGGTAGTAGGGAATGTAGTAGTATAGGAGTAAGGTAGGAGGAGGAGTAAGGCAAGAGATGTAAGGTAGAGGAGGAGGTAGTAGAGGATGTAGTAGTATAGGAGTAAGAT
>JACEEZ010019080.1:20000-22500 GCA_016584305.1 Chionoecetes opilio | reverse complement strand
AGGAGGTGAGGAGGAGGAGGGAGGAGGAGGAGGAGGAGGAGGAGGAGGAGGAGAAGGAGGAGGAGGAGGAGGAAGGATTACATAGGATTACATAGGAGTAACAGACACCAGGAGACCTATTGGTCCATAGCGAGGGTATCTGCTGAACTACATACTACTAACTATCAACTACTTGTAAGGAAAACAGTTGGAAAAAAGATACCATGTCCCTAAAGAGGATGGGAACATGGAAGTTTCATAGTGCAGACTGATAGCGATATGAAAAATACTAATACAACTACTACTACCCAACAACTAATCGATACGGGGGACTAGATACGAATTCGCACTATCATACCCATTTACTTTACAGTGCCGCGTCAAGTCTGTTTTTGAATGTAGTTATTTGGTTGTCTCCGAGAACATTTGCTGGTACTTGTTTCCATCGATCAACGACTCTAACATTGAAATAATTTTTACGGAGATCGGTGATGCAACGTTGACCCGTTAGTTTTGAAACCATTGTATTTCTGTTGTCACTTGAGTTGATAAAGCTCGAATTAGGTCTCTTGATTAATGACATGCAAAACCTTTTAGGACTTAAATGTTTCTATCAAGTCCCGGATTCTCCGATCATTATTTAAGGAAAACATATTAAGTCCCGCAGTCTCTCTTTCATAAGATGATGTCGCAGAGATGGAATTTGTTTGGTGCCCCTTTTTGCACTGATTCTATTTGGCTGTGATCTTTTACGAAACATGGCCGACCAGAATTGACGTTGAAACGGCATATTCCAAGTTCGCCTAACCAAGGACGTGTATAATGTGTCATTACTTCCGGAGTTTATGTTCAAAGTTACGTTACTAAAAGCCACACATCATATTGCCTTTTTACTGGCAGCTAGGCAATGCCCGAACTGTTACAGATAATTACTGATGATGACAGCTAGATCCTTTTCCTTGCTGTTACTTCAGTTAGTTAACGATTATTTTGCATTTGATAGTTATATTTGAGGTTATCGTTTGCTATATGCATACTTTAATTATCGGAATTGAATTTTAATAGCCATTTATCATCCAATCTGATAGTTTGTCGAGATCACTTTGTATGAGTTCGCAGTTTTCTCTAGTATATGACTTTACGGCCTAATTTCGGTGTCATCTGACAAATTTTGAATTTTTAGATACAAGTCCGCCCCGCCAGTCCAGATCGTGGAATATATATCAGAAAAAGAGAGTAGGACCCAAGACGAGCCCTGAGGCACCCCATAGGAAATGACCATCTACCAATTCAGAGCCTCACCCTTTATTACTACCCGTGTTACGTGATTTTTTTTGTACAACCAATCCGCCAATCCATGAACATAATTGCTCTCCTATGCCATTGGCACCTTAGCTTGGTAAACAGTCGCCCTTAGGTGGAACTGTATCGACGGTTTCTGAAAATCAAGGTATATTACAATCCGAGGGAATTTTAGCGTCCCAGTTTGATAAATGACATAAAAAAATCCAGTAGGTTGTTAAAGCAGGATCTCTATTCGAAAATCCGTGCTGGGAGTTTTAAGTATAGAGTTCATTTCAGTCGAGAAAAGACACGATTTTATCCCGCAATTTTTCTCAAATAGTTTAACCAATCACGGACGTTAGACTAATTGGCGTAATTACTTGCGAGGCTCTTACAACCCTTTCTTGAATACGGTGTAAACATTAGCTAATTTCCACATACTAGGACACATTTTTTTTCACTTAGCGATTTATGAAAATAATCTTTAATGGAGCGAAATGTTGACTGTGACATTCGCGAAGTAGTCGCGGCTAGATTTTCGTCCACCCCCAGGATATTTGCTGGGTCATTCAAGTTTCAGCAAATTACTTTGATATTCGTCTTACTGTTATCTCTCTATTACCAGTCTATCCCTTTCGAGTCCTAGCATACAAGTTTACTGTTCTCGGTAATGGAGTTTCGTACTTATTTAATAAATAACGCAGTAAAGTATCTGAGTACGAAACACCATTTACTATTATTATCATTTACCAAGATATGTATTATTATCTTTCAGTGGTCCATACTTGTTTTGACGTTTTTTCTTTACTTCGAAACGTATTGAAAAGAACATTTTGTCGGGTTGATTTGGATCCTTTGCCAATTTTTCTTTCATACTCGCGCTTTTTAGACTTTAATTAGTTCCTTTGCAGCGACGTTTGACGTCATTGTATTCTCCAGAATCGCAGTCTGCATTTGATCGTTTGTAAACTTTATACGCTCGGCGCTTTCTGCCAATTATTTGTTGGATCTCATATATTCATCCAACTGGGTCTGTTTATGTTATTCAAAAACGTTTCTTACCATGGAACATGTTTGTTCCACCACCGATTGGGAGTTTAAGCGTTTATTAGTGAATACAGTACCACATGTTTCAGGCGTTATTTACCAATTTAGTAGTCAATCATTCAACTTAGCCTTAGTACCCTGCTGATATTCGTGAATGAAACTCTGCTTATAGTATTAAATTTGGAGACTC
>JACEEZ010019080.1:12500-15000 GCA_016584305.1 Chionoecetes opilio | reverse complement strand
GAGAGGAGAGAAGAAGGAGAGAGAGAGGAGAGAGAGAGAGAATAGATGATAATAGAAAGATAGATAGATAGATGAAGATAGATAGATAGATAGATAGATAGATAGATAGTAGATAGATGATAGATAGATAGATAGATGAGAAGATAGATGAAAATAAGTAGATGATAGATGATAGAAGATAGATGATAGAAGATAGATAGTAGATAGATAGATGATAGATAAATAGAAGTAGATAAAGATAGATAGATAAGATAGATAGATAGATAGATAGATAGTAGAGATAGAAGTGATAGTAGATGATAGATAGATAGATAGTAGATGATAGATAGATAGAAAGATAGATAGATAGATAGATAGAGATAGATAGATAGATAGTAGATAGATAGAAGATAGATAGAAAATAGATAGATAATAGAGATAGAAGATAGTAGATAGATGATGATAGATAGAAGATAGATAAGAAGATAAGTAGATAGAAGATAGATAGATAGATAGATAGAAAGATAGTAGATAATAGAAGATAGATAGATAGATAGATAGAAAATAGATAGAATAGATAGATAGATAGATAGATAGATAGATAGATAGATAGATAAGATAGATAGATGATAGAAGATAGAAAGATAGATAGATAGATGATAGATAGATAGATAGAAGATAGATAGATAGATAGATAGATGATAGATAAGATAGATAGATAGATAGATAGAAGATAGATAGATATAGATAGATAGATAGATGATAGATAGTAGATAGATAGATAGATAGATAGAAAGATGATAGATAGATGATAGAAGATAATAAAATAGATAGTAGATAGATATATACTGTAGATAGATAGATAGATAGATAGATAGAGAAGGGGAGAGAGGGAGGGGAAAAGAGAGAGAAGAGAGAGAGAGAGAGAAGAGGGAGAGAGGGAGAGAGAGAGAGAGAGAGAGGAGAGAAGAGAGAGAGAGGAGGGGGAGAGAGAGAGGAGAGAGAGAGAGAGGGGAGAAGAGAGGGGGGAGAGGAGAGAGAGGGAGGGGGAGAGAGAGAGGAGAGAGAGAAGATAAGATAGATAGAAGATAGATAGATAGATAGAAGATAGATAGATGTAGATAAAGATAGATAGTAGATAGAAGATAAGATAGATAGTAGTAGTAGATAGATAGATAGAGATAGAAGAAGATAGATAGATAGATAGATAGATGATAGATAAGATAGATAGATAGATAGATAGAAGAAAGATAGATAGATAGATAGATAGATAGATAGATAGAAAAAGAAGAAAAGATAGATAAAAGATAGTAGATAGATAGATAGATAGATAGATAGAAGATATATAGATAGATAGATAGTAGATAGATAGATAGATAAGAAGATAGATAGATAGATAGATAGATGATAGATAGATAGTAGATAGATAGATAGATAGATAGATAGATTAGATGAAAAAGGGTAGATAGAATAATAGATAGATAGATAGATAGATAGAATAGAAGATAGATAGATAATAGATAGATAGATAGATAGATAGAAGATAGATAGATAGTAGATAGATAGATAGAAAATAGATAGATGAAGATAATAGATAGATAGTAGAAAGATAGATAGTAGATGATAGATAGATAGATAGAAGAAATAGAAGATAGATAGATAGATAGAAATGATAGATAGATAGATGATAGATAGATAGATAGATAGATAAAATAGATAAAAAATAGTAGAAGATAGAAAATAGAAGATAGATAGATAAGATAGATAGATAGATAGATAGATAGATAGATAGATAGTAGAGAAGATAGATAAAGATAGATAGATAGATAGATAGATAGATAGCATAAAGATAGATAGATAGATAGAATAGATAGATGATAGATAGATAGATAGAAATTTAAAAGATAGATAGATAGATAGATAGAAGATGATAGATAGATAGTAGATAGATAGATAGATAGATAGTAAGAAAAGATAGATAGATAGATAGATAGATAGATAGAAAAGATAAGAAAATGATAGATAGATGATAGAAGATAGATAGAATAGATAGAAGATAGAAATAAAAAAAGAAGATAATAGATAAGATAGATAGTAGAAGATAGATAATAGATAGATAGATAGATAGATAGATAGATAGATAGATAGATTAGATAGATAGATAGATAGATAGATAGATAGATAGAAGATAGATGAAATTTGAAAGATAGATAGATAGATAGATGATAGATAGATAGATAGAAGTAGATAGAAAGAAGATAGATAAAAATAGAAATTTGATAAAGATAGATAGATAGATAGATAAGATAGAAAGATAGATAGATAGATAGATGTAGATAGATAATAGAAGATAGAAGAGAAGTAATAGATAGATAGTAGATAGATAAGATAGATAGATAAAAGATAGATAGATAGATAGATAGATAGCAAAGATAGTAGATAGATAGATAAAGATAGATGATAATAGATAGATAGATAGATAAAAGAAAATAGATAAATAGATAGATAGAAAAGATAGAAG
>JACEEZ010019080.1:0-7500 GCA_016584305.1 Chionoecetes opilio | reverse complement strand
GAAGAAAAAAATATGAAGGACCAAAAAAAAGAGGGGAAAAGGAGAAGGAAGGAAATTAATCGAAAGAAAAAAAAAAAAAAAAAGGAAAAACAAAAGAAAAAAAAAGAAGAAAAAAAAACAAAACAAGTAAACACGAGAAAAACAAAAGAAAAACAAAAAACAAAAGAAAAAAGTAAAACAAAAGAAAAACAAAAGAAAAACAAGAAAAACACGAGAAAAACAAAAAACAAAAGAAAAAAGTAAAACAAAAGAAAAACAAAAGAAAAGAAAAAGAAAAACAAAAGAAAAGAAAAAAGAAAAAAAAAGAAGAAAAAAAAGAAAACAAACAAAAAAAGAAAAACACAGGAAAAAAGAAAAAAGAAAAAAAGAAAAAAACGAGGAAGAGAGAGAAAGGAAGATAAAGGATAAAGAGGAAATTAGTGTAAGAAAGCAGAGAAGAAATAACAAGACAGAATGAAGGAGAAGGAA
Source organism: Chionoecetes opilio (assembly GCA_016584305.1). NCBI lineage: Eukaryota > Metazoa > Arthropoda > Malacostraca > Decapoda > Majidae > Chionoecetes > Chionoecetes opilio. The sequence goes on along the minus strand of JACEEZ010019080.1, from coordinate 7,032 downwards.
GGAGAATGAAGGAAGGAAGAAGGAAGAAGGAAGAAGGAAGAAGGAAGAAGGAAGGAGAATGAATAAAGGTAGGAATAGCAAGACAGGAGGGAAAATTAGGGACGAAAAAGGATTATAGGAATGAGGATGAGGAGGAGGAGGATTCCCTGACTGGAGGAGGAGAGGAGGAGGAGGAGGGGAGGAGGGGAGGTGGAGGTAGGAGAGGGATAGAAGGTTGGAAGTCCTTCGCCTCCGTAATTGGATCGCTTCAACCAATCATAGTCTACTAAAAAGAGAAGAGAGAGAGAGAGAGAGCGAGAGGAGAGAGAGAGAGAGTAGAGAGAGAGGAGAGTAGAGAGAGAGAAGAGACGAGAGAGAGATGAGAGCGATGGAGAGGTTGTGCCTTGCAAGAGAGCGAGAATATAGGAAATGGATCGAAAGAAAAAAACAATAGTTACGCGAGTGAACGCTCAAGAACAAAAGAAGAAGAAGTAGGACGAGAGAGAGGAGGAGGAGGGAGGAGGAAGGAGGTAGGTAGGAGGAGGGGAGGAGGAGGGTGGTGGAGTAGTGAGGAATTGAGGAGGATATGGAGGTGAGAGTGGAAGGAATTCATGAGGAAGGGAGAAGAAAGCAGATCGCGAGGGCCAGCCGGAATGAGGAAGGTCTAGGTGGAAGTGAGGGGTGGGTATAAGGGAAGGAAGGCGGTCGGGATAGCATGAAGGGGAGGAAGGAGGGGAGGGTCCTGCGCCGGGGGAGGTGGGGAGCGAAGAAGGGGTAGGGACTGAGGGCCGGAGGAGGGTAAGGCGATAGAAAAATGGGGGGAAAATGTATTGTAAGAGGAAGATTGGAAAGGAATGGAGGTTATAAGAAGAAGAAGGGGAAGCAGAGGAGAGAAGAAGAAGAAAAGAAGAAGAAGCACAAGATTGGAGGAAGAACAAGACAGAGGGGACAAGGGGGCAGGAGGAGGAGGAATGGAGGATAAGACAAGAAGAGAGGGGTTCAAGGAGAGATAATGTTGCGAAATCAAAGATGTGAAGAGATGGGCGGAGTCAGCCCAGCCTCAAAAGACAGAAGACGGAGGAAGGAGGAGGAGAGGAAGAAGAACGGAGGAGAAGACGAAGTAGGGAGAGCATGGCGGACAGGACAAGAAAAAGAAAAAAGGAGCGAGGATGGAGCATAAAGCGGAGAGAGACATCCAGAGATAGAAGGAGGTTCCAACTGCGAGGAGGCGATAATTTGAAGAAGAAAGACGAAGAAAGAACAATAAAAACAGTCTAAGGGAGAGAAGAAGAAGAAGGTGGAGACAAACTAAAGATAGAAGAAGAAGAACGAAAGTATAGAAGACCATAAGAGAGGAGTAGAAGGCAAGGAAGAAATAACGCCCATAGAATTAAAGAGAACATGACACATATAATCATCGTATCAACAAACACCTCTTAACTCATATCAATAATTAGAGAGAAGAGAGAGAGGTGAAGAGAGGAGAGGAGAAGAGAGAGCAGAGAGAAGGAAGAAAGAGAAGGGAGAGGACACTGAAGACTAGGAGAGAGAGAGAGAGAGAGAGTTAAGTAGGTAAGTAATTGCACATAGCTTTTAATAGATGACACTGGTACATAAGGAAGAATCTATTCAGAGACCATGAAGATCCGGCTTAGACTTGCATATTAAAACCAGCGGAGAAATCAATATGTATGATATGTATAGATGTATATGTGTATGTATGTAGTGGTATATATAGGTGTAATGGTATGTATGTATGTGAATGGATATATGGTAATGTATGTATCTTAATTAGTTATCCTTTTATTGATAGGAGTATGCCGAAGTGTGTGTAGTGTGTGTGTGTGTTCATGTCCCTGTTTCTGTTATTTGGGTAGGCCGAAACTGTTTAATTCAATTTGTATGAGACAGTAGATACTAAAAAAAATATTGTCATGCAGATAAAAATACGGGGGGGGGGTAGGTGATCTGCTCCTCTTTCAATTCAACACAAACATAGAAGAAAATCGAAATGGTTTGTGCATAGAAACAGACAATGGATACATTGGTAAATACACCTAAAGTGGGCAAAACTTTGTGAAGGTAGCAAGGAGGAAAAAGAATTACCTCTCATGCTGGTTGTACCTGTGAAAAAAGTAAAGCAGAGATCACCTACGATTTTATTTGCAATTCTTTTTTTTCTAAGTCTACTCTCATTCAAAAATTTGAATTAAACAGTTTTCGCTACCCAAAAACAGACAGACAGACACACATACATATACATACGCCACACGACACACGACACGGCTACTCGCTATTAGTATATTTATATACCTACATACCTATACATACTACATACATACAATACATACATCCATACTACATACACATTATACAATTATACATACATACATTATAATTTCTCCCGTGATTTTATATCAAGTTAAGCGATTTGTCTGAATAGAAATTTATTTTTTATTATGTACACCAGGTTCATCAATTTAAAAAACATAGTGCAATTTACTTTACCTCACTTCCGCTTAATTATACTCTCTTCGACCTCTCTCTCGTCGTCTTCATCGTTTTCTCATCATCCTCTCTCTCGTCTCCTCTCTTCATCTACATTCACTACTCTCTCTAGTCACAAATACTCTTCTTCTTCTCATATTACAGTGTTCGTGTCTCATTCCTTTGCCTTCTTTCCTCTAAAATGCTCTCGCCCGTCTATCTTCCGGGATCCGCACTAGCCTAAAGAGCCGTCAATCGTGCAGGGGAACTCGGGGTCCTCGTCCACTCGAAAACCACCCACCTCTTCTCCCCACACCGTCATTAAACTAAATGCTCTCAGAGGCTCCGTGCGAGAGAAGTAAGCCTGCCTCGAGGGGGTTTTCATGGCCTCTCGTCTTCTCCTCCCATCTTACCTTTCCACTCTCCAACCCTCCTCTCATTTCTAAAGGATCTAGTTTTGTTCCTTATTCCCTTCCCTCTCTCCGGCTTCTCTCCCAACTATCCCGCTCACGCAAAAGTCTCCTCCGTCAAGGAGATAAAAAAAATCTCGGGGAAAAAAAAAAACGGATCAGGGGAACTCCTTCGCTCTCTGCTCTCTCTCCTCTCACTCTGTCAATCACCTGCGCATTCCTCTTCATGGCACATCCAATCACTAAAGAAACAACCTCGCCGTAAATCTCGTCTCATAATGTATTGATATAGCTCTACTAATGTGTTTATGGTTGATCTTATTATTCTCTGTTCTGTTTCTCTGTTAATTCTATGGGCGTTATTTTCCTTCCTTGCCTTCGGACATACCTTCTTTATGTCTCATTCATATCTTCTCTCTTCTTCTTCTTCTCTTCTTCTTCTTCTCTCCTTCTCCTTCTTCTTCTTCTTCTTCTCTCTCCTCCTCCCTCCTTCTTCTTCTTCTTCTGTACTCCTTCTTCTTCTCCTCTTCCTTCTTCTTCTCATTCTCCTCATCTCCATCCCTCCTGTCTCTTCTCCTCAAGAATTCTTCTTCCTATATCCTCCTCCTTCCTCTTCTTCTTCCTGCGTCTTTGCTCCTGCCCCATCTCTTCACTCATATGATTTCCGCACGATTTATCTCTCTTGAACATCCTCGTCTTCTTTCTTCTCCTCCTCACTCCTCCTCCTCCTCGCCTTCTCCTCCATCTCTTCTTCATTCTTCTTCTTCTTTCTCTTCATCCTTCTTCTTCTTCTTCTCTCCCCTTCCTTCCTTGTCCAATCTTTCTCGTGTCTTGACAGTTCTCCACTCTTTATCGCCGACCCTCCTCCTACCTCCGCCTCGCTCATTCCTCCTTCCTCCTCCTCTCCTCCTCTTCTCCCCCTCCTCCTCCTCCTCCTCTCCTCCTCCTCTCCTCCCTCTCCTACTCCTCCATCCTCCTCCTCCCTCCTGCCTCCTCCTCCTCCTTCCTCCTCCTCCTCCTCCTCCCCTCCTCCTCCTCCTCCTCCTCCTCCTCTTCTTCTTCTTTTCTGACCTTTCACATCGCGTAACTATTTTTTTTTTTTCTTTCTCTCCATTCCTATTATCTCGCTCTCGCATGCAAGGCCACCTCTCTCTCTCGTCCTCTCTCTCTCTCCTCATCTCTCTCTCTCTCTCCTCTCTCCGTCATAACCATCCTCTCGTCTCTCTCGGAATATCTCGCTCTCTCTCTCTCTCTCTCATCTCTCTTCTTAGTAGATATTTAATAAGATTCCAATTAGGGGCGAAGACTTGCCCAACCTTTTCCTCGCTCCTCCTCCTCCTCCTCTCCTCCATCCTCCTCCTCCTCCCTCCTACTCTCTCCTCCATCCATGCCTTCATTCCATGAATCCTTTTTCGTCCCTAATTTTCCCTCCTGTCTTGCTATTCCTACCTTATTCTCATTCTCCTGTCCTTCTTCCTTCTTCCTGCTTCCTTCTTCCTTCTGTCCGTCCTTCATTCGTCCTTTCTTCTCCTTCATTCTGTCTCTCGTTATTATTTCTTCTCTGCTTTCTACAGCTAATTCCTCTTTATTCCTTTATCTGTCCTTCTATCTCTCTTCGCTCGTTTTTTTCTTTTTTTCTTTTTTACTATCTTTTCTGTTTTTTTTCTATTTTTGTTTTGTTTTCTTATTTTTTCTTATTTTTTTTTCATTTTTTCTTTTCTTTTGTTTTTCTTTTTCTTTTCTATTTTGTGTTTTTGCTTTTGTTTTACTTTTTTCTTTTGTTTTTGTTTTTTTCCTCGTGTTTTTCTTGTTTTTCTTTGTTTTTCTTTTGTTTTACCTTTTTTCTTTTGATTTTTGTTTTTCTTTTGTTTTTCGCGTGTTTTACTTGTTTTGTTTTTTTTCTTCTTTTTTTTTCTTGTTGTTTTTCCTTTTTTTTTTTTTTTCTTTCGATTAATTTCCTTCCTTCTCCTTTTCCCTCTTTTTTTGGTACCCTTCATATTTTTTTCTTCTATGTAATCCTTCTCCTCCATTCCTTCCCTTCCTTTCCTTCCTTCTTCCTTCTATCCTTCCTTCCTTCCCTCGAAGCCCTCCACTCCTTCCTTACTCTCCTTCTCTTCCTTCCTCCCTCCTTCTATCCTTCCTTCCTTCCCTCCTTCCCTCCTTCCTCTTCCTTCCTTCCTTGCCCTCCGTCATTCCTCAAGACACTTCCTGCCCGTCCTTCCTTCCTTCCTTTCTTCCTCCCTCCTTCTTCCTTCCTTCAATTCTCTTCCCTTCCTTCCTCCTGCCTTTCTTTCTTCCTTTCTTCTTCCTTTCTTCCTACTTTCCTTCCCTCTATCTTCCCTCCTTCCTTCCCTCCTTCCTTCACTCCTTCCTTCGTGTCCCTCCTCTCCCTATCCTTCCTTAATGCTCCTTTTTCCTTCCTTCCTGTCCTTCCTACCTTCCACCTTCCTTCCTTACCTTCCCTTCCCTTCCCTCCCTCTCTTTTTCTATCAAATTTCTATCCCTACCTGACGCCTCTCTCTCTCTCTCTCTCCTCTCTCTATTTCTCGTCTGTCTCGTCTCTCCTCTCTCTCTCTCTCTCGTCCATCTCATCTCTCTCTCTCTTCCTCTCTCTCCCTATTGACCTTCTCGTGGGGCCAAGACTATTAATTAAATCTATAATACTTGAATAACAAAACAATAACAACAGCAAGAGAACAGATAAGTGACCTTAGTCAATAATTAATTATCTAGCATGATTAACTAGCATAAGAAGGGAGGAAGGACGGAGGAGGAAGGGAAGGAAGTAAAGGAAGGAGGGAGGGAGGGAGGAGGGAGGGAGGGAGGGAGGGAGGGAGGGAAGGAAGAAGGAAGGCAAGGAAGGAAGGAAGGAAGGAGGGAGGAGGAAGGAAGGAAGGAAGGAAGGAGGATGAATGGAAGGAAGGAAGGAAGGGAAGAAAGGGAAAGAGTTAAGGGAAAGGGGAAAGGAGGTAAGGGAAATAAGGGGTAATGGGTAATAAGTAAGGGGAAATAAGGGGTAATGGGTAATAAGTAAGGGGAAATAAGGGGTAATGGGTAATAAGTAAGGGGAAATGGGTATAAAGTAAGGGAAATAAGGTAATGGGTAATAGTAAGGGGAAATAAGGGTAATGGGTAATAAGTAAGGGGAAATAAGGGGTAATGGGTAATAAGTAAGTGGAAATAAGGGGGAATGGGTAATAAGTAAGGGGAAATAAGGGGTAATGGGTAAAAAGTAAGGGGAAATAAGGGGTATGGGTAATAAGTAAGGGGAAATAAGGGTAAAGGGTAATAAGTAAGGGGAAATAAGGGGTAATGGGTAATAAGTAAGGGGAAATAAGGGGTAATGGGTAATAAGTAAGGGAAATAAGGGGTAATGGGTAATAAGTAAGGGGAAATAAGGGTAATGGGTAATAAGTAAGGGGAAATAAGGGGTAATGGTAATAGTAAGGGGAATAAGGGGTAATGGGTAATAAGTAAGGGGAAATAAGGGGTAATGGGTAATAAGTAAGGGGAAATAAGGGGTAATGGGTAATAAGTAAGGGAAATAAGGGGTAATGGGTAATAAGTAAGGGAAATAGGGGTAATGGGTAATAAGTAAGGGGAAATAAGGGGTAATGGGTAAGAAGTAGGGGAAAAAAGGGGTAATGGGTAATAAGGTAAGGGAAATAAGGGTAAATGGGTAAAAGTAGGGGAAAATAAGGGTAAATGGGTAAATAAGGGGAAGGGGAAATAAAGGGGTAATGGGTAGAAAGTAAGGGGAAAAAAGGGGGAATGGGTAAGAAGTAAGGGAAAAAAGGGTAAGGGTAAGAAGTAGGGGAAAAAGAGGGTAAAAGGGTAAATGGGGAAAGGGGGAAAAAGGGGGAATGGGTAAAAGTAAGGGGAAATAGGGTAATGGGTAAGAAGTTGTAGTAGTTTGTAGTAGTAGTATAGTAGTGGTGGTATTATTATTATTATTATTTTTTTTTGTTAGTAGTAGTAGTATAGTATGGGTATTATTATTATTATTATTATTATTATTATTATTTTTGTTTAATTAGTAGTAGTGGGTATTTTATTATTATTATTATTATTTTTTAGTATGTAAGTAGTATAGTAGTCGTATAGTAGTATAGTGTGATTCTCTATAAGATAATAAGATATTTTGGGTTTTTAAAAA
>JACEEZ010019079.1:204406-209679 GCA_016584305.1 Chionoecetes opilio | reverse complement strand
AAAAAAACCCCAAAAACCCTAAACAAAAAAAATTTAATCCTTTAAATTTTTTGGGAAGATGGTTCAAACCCTTCAGAACTGTGAGTGTTTATTATTGGCTTTTCCCGAAGTATCCAAATTGACATAAAAACCCACTCAAAAATATATGGGAAAAATCTTTAAACCGGGACCCATTTTTGGGTTGGAAGACCAAAATACCATACATTCTAGATCAAAGCCACTTGTGTTAAAGTTTTTTTCTTCATATGTTTCCTTGTTCACATGCCCCAAATCATACTACATTTTTCCCTTAATTTTCGATGTTGGGAATTTGGGTCCAGACTTTAAGTATTTTTTTCATAACCTTAATTCCTCAATCGGGCACCCATTTTAAGGCTGCTCCCCAAAACCCTTTTAAATTTTTTCAACCTTAGTTTAAATATATAATACTTTTTTATAGAAGATCTAAAATTTTTTGATACGTTTTATTGGTAACCACACCCATTTTCGATTTTCAAATTTCATTTCACAGTACAGATTCTTTTATTTTGATTTACACAAGCCATTTTGGGTTTGCATTCATATGATTGTTGCAATATTTGTGCTATATATAATATATATATATTAATAATATATTATAATATATATTAAAAATATAAAATTATATATTTTCCATCTAAAAGTTCCAAAATAAAAAGTTCAACCCAAAGTCGAACGAACCCAAACCCTATTAGACACCCCACTATTTTTTAAAATTTCCATTTTACGGCCATTCAGTTACACCATTCGAAAAAAAATCAATGTTACTTAAGTTAATTTTCCCCAAAACTCAAAATTTAAATTTTTTTTTTTACAAATTTATTTACCTTAAAACTCTTTAAAAATATAAAGACATACTAAACCTTTTCTAACATAATTTACAATTTCAAAGTTCTAGTTGTAACGCTAGATACGTGGGCGAGACGACAAGGAATCTAACCCTTAGGCTTTCTGAGCATAAAGGGTTTCTGCACGTATGGTCGACCCATTTCTTCACCTTCGCAATCTGCAATCCGCCCCCCTCACAGATTTAGATCCCCTTTCTCTAGTATGTTTTAGTACCCACCCAAAGCACACTACCCTATGAACTAAATTATTAAAACCATACCATCAAGCATCTGCCCTTTTGACTTAATAACCAAGTATTTCACGAAAACTCATATACTAAAAGATTTTATCATTTTTCGATTGCCGCTCTCGGTTCGATCGCCCCACACAAGCTGAAATGTACCCACGAAATTATTTTCATTCATCCTCTCCAACTCAGACGCATACCACAAGGTCCTTTAAAGTACAAACTATATTTTATTTATTAGTTAGTAATTTTAGTAATATAGGATATTTTTTACTTTTTTTAAAGAAAAAAATTTTTTAGATGTTCGTTTTTTTAACTTGTAATTTTAAATTTTTGAAACTATTTTTAGCCTGATGAGCCAAGTCCCTTTTTGGCAAAACGTTGCGCAAAAAACCCCCAAGTATGACGAGTGTCTTTGTCACCCAAATATCAAGATATATATATATATATATTTATATATTATATATATTATATTTATATTATTCTCAGCACCCAAATATTAAGTTCACATATGAAATTTAAAAAAATCATCATACCTTTTTTGACATCCAGTTACTCGTAAAAAAAAATTTCCCTTACCCCTCAGTCATAGAAAACCTACTTTCACGGGTTAGGAACTCAATATTTTCATTTACCCCAAACCCTTTTTTTAAAATAATCTATTAAGCCCCTACTACACAGAGCATGTTTTCATCAAATTGGTTTTCCTTTGATAATGAGATCAAATTCCTTCCCAATTTTTTCCAAAACAAGGGCCCCTACCCCCCAAATTAATTGAAACAATCATTAAAAAGTTCTTAGAAAAAAAGTTAAACCCAGATCGAACGAACCCGAACCCATATTAGAAACACATTTTTAAACCCCCATTTTATGGCCACTCATTACCCCTTTCAAAAAAAACTCAAGATCTACTTAAGTCACTTTTCCTAACTCAAAATTTAAATTTTTTTTTACTAATTCCTTCCCCTAAGAACTCTTTTTCAAAATAAAGACTCATCCTAAAGCCCTTATTTCTAACATAATTTTTAAATTCAAATGTTCTAGTGTAAACGCTAGATACGTGGCGAGACGACAAGGAATCTAACCCTTGGCTTTCTAGCAAAAAGGTGTTTCTGCAGTATGGTCGACCCATTTCTTCCCCTTCGCAATCTGCAACCCGCTCACACTCACATGATTTAGATCCCCCTTTTTCTATGAATGCTTCAGTATCCTATCCAAGACATCCCCTAGTGACACAAAATTATTAGAAGCTATACCATAAAGCCTTTGTCCCCTGATCTAAAAACCCAAAGTCATTACAAAAAACAAAACCAAATTTTACCACTTTTCATTGCCGACTCTGGGTTTTCGATCGCCCCACAAAGCTGAAATGCCCCACAAAACCAGTTTTCATTCACCCCCTTCCCAAACTCAGACAGATACACACCAAGGCCCGTTAATACAAATTTATTTTTATTTATTAGTAGAAATTTTGAAAAATGGGAAATATTTTATTGCTCTTAGATTAATTTTTTGATGTCGCTTTTTAGCATTACATATATTAAATTTTAACTATTTTTTTAGCCTGATGATGCCAAGGCCTTGGCGAAACGTTGCATAAAACCCCCAAAGTATACCGAGTGTCTCTGCCCCCCCAAAAACCTATGATGAATCTACAGAAAATAAACTAAGAACCTTCCCACAGCCCAGGGAGGGCACGTAAAGCTACAAAGATAGTCACAACCTACCAAACTAGGAAAAAAATAAGAATTTTCCCAGCACCCCGGGTAGGGAGGTGTACAAGCCCGCCGTAGCTACACTTTTACCATCCCTTTTAGGTTACAGTGAATCCTGGGTATTATTTTTTAATCCTAAAAATTTTAGATTCCCTAAAAAGTCCCCCTTTTTTAATCCAAAAACGAGGTATAGAATGTTTCCACCCCAAAATCCCGAAAACTAAGAAACTGATTCAAAGTAAAAAAGACTAGACTAGATATAGAATTTTTGCAAATTTGTAAAACTTTTGGAATAATCCCAAATTCCTCCAATTTAAATTATATAAAACCCAGTAAACAATAATTCTAATATAAGTCATTTTAATTCAAATTTTCTAAACTTGAATTAAAAAAGGAAAAAAAAGCTCTTAAAAAACCATAGAGGGGTTTTAAACAAAATAAAACTGATCTAAAAAAACCTTGTCATGGTTGATTTTAATTGTCTTTTAATAGATTTGTAGTAGTAAGACCTAAAATTCGAAACAGCCAAAACTTTATAGGGAAAAAACTGTGCCTTTTAGGATCCTTGAACACTCGTTAAAAGGGATAAAATCGAATTAATCTTTTAACCGTTTGTTTAAATCCTGCGGGGAAAAAAATTTACTCCACTGGATTACCTTTTTGCCTTCCAAAAATTTTAAAATTTAACCCTTCAACCCCAAATTTACATTTTAGAAGTTGTTAATACACTTAAATATAAAGCCAAGAAAACACTTATTCGGAGGGGATAACTTAATTAAAGGGTCTCCCCTATTGCCCATTCTATAATCGCAATTCAATGAAATTTAAACATTTATTTCCCCAAAACTCCCAAAATTCAAAATTTTATGCCCTTAATACCCTTAAATCTGATGATACTATCCTACACTGACCCGAAAAGGGCGGGTACAGTAATTTTAGATAAAAAATGAGTAATTAACAAAATGAATCCATCCTTGTGATAAAAAAAAGTTTAAAGTCCCGCTGACAACACATTTTCTTCATCACTAAAAAAGGAGGATAGACTTATCCGTTACCTTAGAACATTACTTAAATCAAAAATCATTACTAAAGAGTTTTCCATTATATATTTCTAGGGCTCTTCTCCTTTTGGGGGTCCTTTAGGATTACCAAAAACAATAAAAAAGGTAACCCCTTACGTCCATTCCCGTACATAGGACCTTTAACTATAACCAGCTAAATCTTCGTCCCGATAAATTTACCCATTAAAATAGTAACGAAACACAAATTAAAAATCCCTTTGAATTTGCACAGAATTTAAAAAAAATTAAAGTAAACAACGCGGTAATGGCTAGTTTTTTACATCCAATCATATTTACAAAAATTCCCTTAAAGAGACTATTGAAATAATCACTGATAATTTTTATTTCATAAAGTACCATTTTTCTTAATTACACAAAAAAAAAAAAATTCCTGATTTATTAAAGTTAGCTATAAAAACTCTCCCTTTTTTTTTAACCCAAAAAAAATTTATGTCCAAAACTGATGGTGTTTCCATGGGATCGTGCCTGGGTCCTTTATTTTCTAATGCTTTTTTATGTCCCCATGAGGGCATGTGGTGTCTAAGTCCTAAACTTTTTAAACCTTTTATTATAAACGTATGTAAGACACTTTTTTTTCTTTTTAAAAAAAAACCGAGCCATTCCCTTTTTTCTGAAGTACCTTAAATTTTCAGCACCCCCAAAAATTAAAATTCCATATGAAATTTTAAAAAAAAAACTCACTACCATTTTTAGACATCCTAGTTACTCGTAAAAAAAAATTACCTTTCCACCTCAGTTTAGAAAACCTACTTTTACGGTTTTGGAACTCAAAAGCTTCATTTATCCCCAAAACCTTTTTAAAATCAATACTATTAAGCCCTACTACACAGATGCTATAGTTTTCTATCTAATTGGTTTTCCTTGATAATGAATCAAATTCCCTTTCCAATTTTTTTTCCCAAAAAAATGGGACCCCCCCAAATTAATTTTAAACAATCATTTTTAAAGTTTTTAGATAAAATTCAACCCAGAGTCGAACGAACCCGAAAACCCCTATTAGACACCACTTTTTTAACCCCATTTTATGGCCTCTCAGTTTCACCATTCGGGAAAAAACCAATGATTACTTAAGTCACTTTTCCTAACTCAAAAATTTAAAAATTTTTTTTATAAATTTTTTTACCCAAGAACTCATTTCAAAAATAAAGACTTATACCTAAAGCCCTTATTTCTAAAATAATTATGAACAAAAGTTTTTTGCTGAAACGCTAGATACGTGGCGAGACGACAAGGGAACTAACCTTAGGCTTTCTGAGCATAAAGGTGTTTTTTGCACGTACTGGCGACCCTTTCTTCACCCTTTGCAATCTGCAAACCCCGCTCCACCACATGATTTTAGACACCCTTTTTCATGAAGACTTCAGTATCTACCAAGGGACACTA
>JACEEZ010019079.1:189406-199406 GCA_016584305.1 Chionoecetes opilio | reverse complement strand
AACCCCCCGCCTCTAAACCCCAAATTCTTGAAGGTGTCCGTCAGGGAAATCTCTACGATGGCGTAATCTGCCGGGAGGGAGTTGTTCTCGTTCCTTTGCCGATCGATGTCCCTAGACCACTGAGGCCACTCTGAATGAAAATAACAAATATTTCCCCTTGAAGGAAAAGAACCAAAATATCTGTCCTCTGAAGGAAAAAACAAGATATGTCACTGAAGGAAAAGAACAAATATCTGTCACTCGAAGAAGGAACAATATCTGTCACTCTGAGGAAAAGAAAAAGATATCTTCACTGAAGGGAAAAAAACAAATATTGTCACTGAAGGAAAGATTCTGTCACTCTGAAGAAAAAATATCTGTCACTCTGAAGGAAAAGAAAAAGTATCTTCACTCTGAAGGAAAAGAACAAGATATCTGTCACTCTGAGAAAAAAATAGATATCTGTCCCTCTGTAGGAAAAGAACAAGATACTGTCACTCTGAAGGGAAAAGAACAAGAACTGTCACTGAAAAAAGATATATGTCACTCTGAGGGAAAAAAAACAAGATATCTGTCACTTGGAGGAAAAGAAACCCAAATATGTCCTCTGAAGAAAAAAAAAGATTCTGTCACCTGAGGGGAAAAATATATGTCACCTGAAAGGAAGAACAAAATATCTGTCCCTGAAGGAAATAAAAAATATCTGTCACTTTTAAAAGGAAATATCTGCACTCTGAAGGAAAAGACAAATCTGAAGGAGATATCTGTCACTCTGAAAGGGAAAAAATATCTGTCCCCCTCTGAAAAAAAGAACAAAAAATATCTTCCCTCTGAAAAAAGATATTTCACTCTGAAGGAAAAAAAACAAAATATCTGTCACTCTGAAGGAAAAAATTCCGTCACTCTGAAAGGAAAAGAACAAGATTCTGGGGCCCTCTGAAGAAAGTATTTGTCCCTCTGAAAGGAAAAATATGTCCCCTAAGGGAAATAAAAAGAAGCGTCCTCTGAAAGGGAAAATAATGTCCTTTGAAGGAAAAGAACAAGATATCGTCCCTCTGAAGGAAGATTCTGTCCATTCTGAAGGAAAAAAAAAAGATATCTGTCACTCTGAAAAGGGAAAAAACAAGATATCTGGGCACTCTGAGGAAAAAAACAAGATATCTGTCACTCTGAAGGAAAAGAACAAAATACTGTCACTGAAGGAAAAAAAAAGATTCTGTCATTCTGAAAAGGGAAAAGAACAAGATATCTGTCACTCAAGGAAAAGAAACAAATATTGTCCCCTGAAGGAAAGACAAGATTCTTCACTCGAAGGAAAGCAAGATATCTGTCACTCTGAAGGGAAAAGAACAAGATTCTGTCACTCTGAAGGAAAAGAACAAAAATTTGTCACTCTGAAAAAAAACAAATATTTTCACTCTGAAGGAAAAAAAACAAGGTATCTGTCACTCTGAAGGAAAAAAACAAGATTCTGTCATCTAAGGGAAAAAAAACAAAATATCGTCACTCTGAAGGAAAAAGAAAGATATCTGTCCTCTGAAGGAAAAGAACAAATTTTCTTTTACTCTGAGGAAAAAAACAAGATATCTGTCCTCTGAAGGAAAAGAACCGATTCTGTCACTCGAAGGGGAAAAAAAAAAGAATCTGTCACTTAAGGAAAAAAAACAAGATATCTTTCCTCTGAAGGGAAAAAAAAAATTCTGTCCTGAAGGAAAAAAAAGAATATCTGTCCTCTTAAAAAGAAAAAGATTTCTGTCACTGAAGGAAAATAACAAGATTCTTCACCTTGAAGGAAAAAAACAAATATCTGTCACTCTGAAGGAAAAGACAAAATTATGTCACTCTGAAAAGGGAAAAACAAGATATCTGTCACCTGAAGGGAAAAAAGAACAAAATATCTGTCACTCTGAAGGAAAAAATAAAATATGTCACTCTGAAGGGAAAAAACAAATATCCTGTTTATCTGAAGGGGAAAAGAAAAAAATATTTCACCCCGAAGGGAAAGAACAAAATTCTGTCACCCAAAGGAAAGAAAAGATATCTGTCACTCTGAAGGAAAAAAACAAAATATCTGTCACCCTAAGGGGAAAAAAACAAGATATATGTCCTCTGAAGGAAAAGAACAAGATATCTGTATTGGAGGAAAAAAAAAAAGATACTGCCTCTGAATAAAGATAAAATTTTTCACTCTGAAGGAAAAGGAAAAAGATATTTGTCACTCGATCCACCTAAAATAAAAAGATTCTGTCACCCTGAAGGGGGAAAGAACAAATTAGTCCCCCGAAGGAAAAACAAGATTCTGTCACTCTAAAAGGAAAAAACAAGATATCGTCCTTGAAAGGGAAAGAACAAGATATCTGTCCCCCCCCAAGGGAAAAGAAAAAATATCTTCCCCCCTGAAAGGAAAAAAAACAAAATATCTGTCACTCTAAAAAGGGAAAAAACAGATATCTGTCACTCTGAAGAAAAAAAACAAGATATCTGTCCCCTAAGGAAAAAAAACAAAATATCTTCACTCTGAAAGGAAAAAAAAAGATTTTTTTTCTGTCACCCCGAAGGAAAAGAACAAGATACTGTCCCCACTGAAAGGAAAAAAACAAAAATCTGTCACTCTAAAGGAAAAAAAACAAGTATCTTTTCACTCTAAGGAAAAAAAAAAAGGTATCTGTCATCTAAAGGGGAAAAAACAATATAAACACCCGAAGGAAAAGAAAAAAGATACTGTCACTCTGAAAAAAAAAACAAAAATATCTGTCACTCTGGGGAAACGAACAAGATATGTCACCCTGAAGGAAAAAAACAAATATCTTTATCGAAGGAAAAAGAACAAGATTCTGTCACTCTAAAAAAAAGAACAAGATATCTGTCCTCTGGGGGAAAAGAAAAAGATTTTTCACTCTGAAGGAAAAGAACAAATACTTCACTCTGAAGGAAAAGATATTTATCACTCGAAGGAAAGGAAAAAGATATGTGTCACTCTAAAGGAAAAAAACAAGATATCTGTCCCCTGAAAAGGAAAAAAAAAATTTTGTCACTCTGAAGAAAAAAACAAGATTTTGTCCCTGAAAGGAAAAAAAAAAGATATCTGTCACTCTGAAAGGAAAAAAACAAGATATCTGTCACTCTGAAGGAAAGAACAAAAACCTTCACTCTGAAGGAAAAAAAAAAACAAATATCTGCACTCGAAGGAAAAAAAAAAAGATATTTTCACTCTGGGGGAAAAGAAAAAGATTCTGTCACCTAAAGGGAAAGAACAAATTCCTGTACTCTGAAGGAAAAAACAAATATCCCCGTCCTTGAAAAAAAAAAAAAAACAAATATCTGTCCCCTCTGGTGAAAAGAACAAGATACTGTCCTCTGAAAGGGAAAAATAAAAATAGTCACTCTGAAAAAAGGAACAAAATTGTTCACCAAAAGGAAAAAAACAAGATATCTGTCACTCTGATGGAAAAAAACAAAATATATTCCTCTGAAAGGAAAAGAACAAAATATCTGTCACTCTGGTGGGAAAAAACAAATATCTGTCACTCTGAAGGAAAGAATAGATATATGTCACTCTGAAGGAATGAGCAAGTATGTGTCCCACTCTAAAGGAAAAAAACAAGATATCTGTCACCCCTGAAGGAAAAAAAAAGATATCTGTCCCCTCTGAAGGAAAAGAACAGATTCTGTCACTCTGAAGGAAAAAAACAAAATATCTGTCACTCTGAAGGGAAAAAACAAATATGTCACTCTGAGGGAAAAGAACAAGATATCTGTCACTCTGAAAGGAAAAACAAGATATCTTCACTCTGGGAAAAGAACTAGATATCTTCCTCTGAAGGGAAAAGAAAAATTCTGTCACTCTGAAGGGAAAAAAAAAATATCTGTCTTCTGAAGGAAAATATGTGTCACTCTGAAGGGAAAGGGGAAAAAGATTCTTTTACCCTTAAGGGAAAAAAACAAATATTTTATCCCGTGAAGGAAAAGAACAAGATATTTTTCACCCTGAAGGAAAGAACAAAATATTTTCCCCTCTGAGGAAAGGAACAAGATATCTGTCCTCTGAAGGAAAAAACAAGATATCTTCACTCTGCAGGAAAAGAACAAGATATTTTACCTAGGAAAAGAACAAGATATCTGCCCCTAAGGAAAAGAACAAGATATTTGTCACTCGAAGGAAAGGACAAGATACTGTCACCCTGAAAGGAAAAGAACAAGATATCTGTCACTCTGAGGAAAGAAAAGATATCTTCACTCTGAAAGGAAAAAAACAAAATTCTGTCACTCTGAAGGGAAAAGAAAAAAAGATACTCATTGTTCATTTAAAGGGGGAAAAGAGAAATGAGGGAAAGGAATAGGATTATGAAGAGCGAGAAAGGAAAGTCACCTAAAGGGGGAAACAAAATTCATAACCCTTACCAACCAAACCAGACCAAAAACTAATTTAACCTAAACCTAAAAACTATGTTTCCCCCGGTGTTGAGAAAGACGGCTGATTTCCAAAATGGGGCCGATTTTAGTCACTATCGCCAGAATGTTACAAATCATGCTCCCATATTACCTTTTCGCGTAATATTCTCCCACTGATTACACAGAAACGTACCCAGGGTATACCTTGATGCGCTGATCATAGGTCCGAGTCCCGCGTCCCAAAAATTAATTATAGACCACTGGGGCCCGCGCCGTACGTAGCCGTATCCGTGGCCCGGGGCGGAAACTCTTTTTAGGGACGAAACTGCGCGTTCGCTCTTTGGTCAGAAAAAAGACACGGGGGGGGGAACCCCCTCACTGTGCCCCACATGACATTGTGGAAGGATAGTTAACTTTATAATCCTTGCTTGTGTGATATTTGCGTGTGTACTATATAGTAGTCAGACATTTTAACCCCACCACCACCGGATCATTTAGCGGCCCAAAATTTTTATGAACTGAATTACGAACTGAGTTTTTGATTCAAGAAGTCGACCGAAAATATATATATAATATATAGGTTTTTCCCTGATGAATTTATTACAAAATACATAGGGATTTTTGTTAAATAGATAATATGGGGTCAATGAGCAAAAAACACATCACATTTCAAAAGGCAAGCATGAAAAGGGTCATAATCACAATAAACATAAAATATAGTGATACAAACAACTTGTAATTTTTTGTTTTTTGATGTCTTGTCGCTTCAAATTTCACTCCTTTAGGGAGTTAAGGGTGCTCCCGACCACCCTTAGCCTCACGGTCCCGTACCAAGTGAGAAAACGGTTTGAGCATCTCCCTTAGAGGCGTACGAGGTAAAAAGTCCCCTAGGGTAATACTTATACGGCCCGTAACTCTTTCGAGCATCTCCCCTCAGGTATACAGTGGTCTATGACCGATGTAAACAAACCCCTGGACGTAGTTATAGGCGTTTTCCCGCGGGGATCCTGATTGCAACCGAAAAATTTTCGGTTGCTCGAAATTTCGATCCCCGTTTTAACCATCCAGGGAAGATGTTGGTCCGACCCGCAAACATTTGTTGTTGTTGTGTGACCGTTTGCAACCGAAAATTTTTCCGGTTGCAAAAACCAAAAATCCCCCGCAGAAAAAAGCCTTCCCAGCAAACACAAAGACGGAGGGCCTCCGGAGGCCCTCCGTATGTCTTACCGCGGCCCGACGGAAGTGTACGACGTAGGGCCGCTGGGGATTTGCTGAGAGGCTCCACCGGCGGGCCGCTCCCAGCGGCCCGCCGTAGGGCATATTGACCATTTGCCGCTGTTATATTAACTGATTGAGGAATATTTACGGTTACACTTTCTAAGCATATTGCAGATACAGTAATGTTTTTAGAGGTGTTGCACAGACCATTTGCCGCTAAAGACTGATGGGCCCGTACCGAGAGTCATGCTGAAGGGCGAGCGACAACCTTTGTTGACTGAAGAAGGGTACCATAAAAGGATATTTTTCATTATGAAGAGCAAACGACGACGGTCGTCAAAGACACGGTGACCGTGTCTTTGTGCTGACCTACATCGCTGCTCTTCGTTCCGAAAAATATCCCTTTTATGGTACCCTTTTCCTGTCAACGAAGGTCGTCGCTCAACCTTCCCTCATGACTCTCGGTACGGGCCAGGACTGTTTTCAACACCCATAAAACATTACTAAATATGCAATATGCACTAAGTACAAGCCAAAATATTTTTTTCGTTATCCAGTAATATGATGAAAGAACCCCAAATCACTTTGGACTTCGTTATTTTTTTTTAACACAAAAAAATTCCGCATTGGATTTACATGGTGGAACAGCCATGAAGAACGAGATGAAGAGATTGAAGATTTGTAATCGAGATCCATTTCAACATTTAAATAATTTCGGGCCTACAAAACTACAAAATTATAAACAAAAAAAAAATTAAACCAGATATTTTTGTAACCTTTAAAACACTCGAATTAGCAGGTTTTCCTTTCCTTTTTTACTTCCTGTACCATCCATCCCCCTTCATATCCCACTCTGCTATCAAAACCATCCTGTTTTAAAATATCATACCCCTTTTTCCTTTTAACAAAGGGAGATGCGCTAGGGTCGACCCCACTAAAATAAAAAATAAAATAAATAAAAAAATAATTATATATAATATATTATAAATTTTTTTATAAAATATTATATATAATATATAATATATATAAAAATATATTATTATATATATAACTGCAAAAAAAAAATTAGGACAAGAAGTCTTCAGTTTTTTTTCCCCTTCTCAGGATGTGTTAAAATTTCGGGGGTTTGTGTATATCTGACATCTCACTGGGCTGGGGTTAGCCCCTCACAGTGCTCCACATCCTCAGGCTGCACAAAAGAATTATGAAGGGGAGAGGGTTGCCTCTTTGCTCCTTGCGCCAAAAATTTCCCCATCACCCACCTCACCCTTTATTTCATTTTTATCTTTTGGTTTCTGTCGGGTCAATATAAACAGGTATGGACACTTTAAATTCAGGTCTTTGGGGCACAAGGAGGGGGCCCAGCAACGGGTTAAATCCTCCCGCCGGCGGCACGTCGATCGCACGCGCCCCACGGCACCCTTGAGCGGGTAATTCTTGTAGCTCTTTGGCGATTGCCCCGCGGGGTATCCCTCCAATGTTGATGCGATCAGTTTAAGTTTGTTCTCCTGAGCCAAACCACCTGAGGAGTAGCTGCCCCAGCACTGTTGTGCCTCGTCTGCTTATCTGGCTCGCTCCCGCGCTCCTCCATTTGTCATGGTTTGTAGCTGAAGTCGGCGCATACCGAAGCCGCGCCGCTGAAGGTTCAGAAAAATTCTAAAATTAGTTGACTTTACATGATCATATTGAAAGCAGACGCAAAACAAAAATATTTTTTAAGACATGAAATTGACATACGGTATGTATATGGCACAGCCACTGTCTGTAAATGAGGAAGATAATGGATATGTACTGTTACATTTTTAGGGAAAATCTTTTTTAATCCAGACAAATTTTACCCCCACAAGGTTCAGGAACCAATAATGGCTTAGGGTTAATGGTTAATATAAGTGACCCCTCAATTTCAGTCAAAAAGCATCCCAGTCAAAAAATTAAATAAAGGTAAGGCGAGATACGCTTGTAAATTTTTTCGGGTATAGTGAGAAACAAAATTTCACCAAAATGCATTCAGTTTATATTACATGTTATAAGGATTACTTTATTAACTGAGAATTTTTGTAGAACCATTCTTGTCAGTGAATAGGTGGCATTCCTTAAAGGTTAGACCCAAAAAGGGGAAAATTTTTGCAGGGGTTTAGTAAACAATTCCAATGGATTTGGGCACCACCACTATAGGCACAAAAGGGAAAAGGGTAGGATTGGGCAAGCATTATTTTTAACCCCAACATCATAAAGAATATTTTCACCTTTGGTGGAAAGCTTGGGTTAGCATTAGTGAAAAAAAATTTTCAACTTACTTTCGGAATCTTATTCTCTTTCTCCCTTTCCCCCCCCATCTTTTACACACTCTTCCAAACCTGAGAAAAAAAAGAAAACAACCCCATTTTACATTTTCTCAAGGTGAAGGCCATACTGTTGGGAGTAGGTTTACAATGCATCATGATGTGTACATTTCTTGAGTCACTTGTTCCTTAAGCACCCCACATTGCATATGAACATTCAATAAAAAAATTACTTAAAAAAGAGGTTGGGGCATGGTGCAGGAAGTCCACCATGTAGCAGGTGTGCTGCAGGGGCAAAAGGGGGGGAAGAAAGGAAGACAGCTTAGCAATGATCCCCCCAGCAATGACAGAAACAAGCTCCGAAGGGTTTTGGGAAGGAAATGAAAAGAAAATTACATTCACATGTAGAGGCATTTTTGGGTATAGGAGTTGGATGGTCTGATAAAAAAGATCCAAATTGCCATTGACCCTGGTAACCGAATTTGCATCGATAGTAAATACATGACATGTAAGCTCATATCAATTCGACCCCAAAAGTCCAACCAAACGATAACGCATGCTGTGCAAGCAAAGGTATCACTGCATCGGTATATACATGAACCATTAGGTGTCGAAAAGTCGAGGGCAACAAATTCTTTCTTTTAAACCAATAGCTGTTGCTTCCTTCATCTGCATTGAGAAACCCCCTGATTTTAGGGGGGGGGGGGGGGGAGAAAAGAGAGAGAGAGAGAAGAGAAGAGAAAAAGGAGAGAGGAGAGAGAGGAGAGAGAGAGAGAGAGAGGAGGTTATAAAAACGTAAAATTATGAGGCAATAATATTTCCATTACATTTTTTTAAGCTTTTTAAAAGCCTGACACATTCAAACACACTTTTCAATAAAATATTATAAAAAAACCATCAAAAAGGAAAACTAATCCATCATTATTTTCTTAATTCACAAAACATACCCTTTTCCCGCATTTTTGAAGGCGATGTTCGCCCACACCCCTTGGCATTTATCCCTATGGTCAAGCTTTTGGGAATTTTGCAAAACCGTGCCCCAGCGCCCATTCTGGGGGCGTTCCACATACCGAATCCGACTCCCCCCCGATTTTTAGGATTGCGAGAAGAAATTTATAAGTGTTATGTCTCATAGAAGTGATAAAAGTTTTTTTTTTTAAAAATAAACATAATCTGGCCCGAGCAAAATATTAACTTAAACTCCACTTAAAGCAAAAAAAAAGACTCAAACATTACTCGGTTAGGTTAGTTTACTGCTCTATTGAGGAAAAGAACGTGCTACTGATTGAGGGGTTAAAAAAAAATCTTCGTGATAAAAAACATAAAAAAACAGTCCCATAAAAAGGGGGATATTTTCGCAATAAGGGGGGTTCCCAAACCAAACTTTACCCTAATTTATCATTTAAAACAACTAAACCCATTGTTTGCAAACAAATTCAGTAAAGTAATTTTTTGTACCTTAAAAAAATGTCCCTGCACACAATATCGCACTCGCATGTTCAAGCACCATGCTGCATCCTGGGCTGCGGCAACGGGGAGAGCTTTATAAAAAGAGAAAAAAAAAAAATTAAATGGTAAAAAACATTTCTGCGTCGGGGGGGGGTTAAATAAACTTAAAGGGGAAAGAAAGAGTACTAAAGAATATAAGGTAAAAATTTTGTTTTCCCCTACCCCCCACTTCCCCCAAACAATTTGGGGGCTGTGGGAATCGGGGGGTTTCGGGGGGGAACAAATTATGCGTCGGAAACACGTATTTTAAGGTATTTTTTAGGGGGGGTTAAATTTCCTTAAAACTAGGGTAATTTTCCTTATACCTAAGAAAAATTTTCCTAACCAAAAGTAAACCCGACCCAGGGGGGATTTGACCCACCCATAACTTAACCAAATCTAATCTAATCTAATCTAACCTAAACCCAAAATAACCAAATCTAACCCAACCTAACCAAACAACCTAACCCACCCAAAATTTAAACCCAACCAATCAACCTAAACCCAAACAAAATAACCCAACCTTTCCCAGCGGGGGGTTTTGGGGGGGTTCTCGATACTCCGGTCATATAATGTAGGATCGTCCGGGTTTACCATCTCTGGACTCAGAAAAATCCAAAGAATGCTCCCTAGACTAGGGA
>JACEEZ010019079.1:176906-184406 GCA_016584305.1 Chionoecetes opilio | reverse complement strand
GATGTGTGAATAATGAGTGGTGAGGTATGGATGTGTGAGGAATGAGTGGTGAGGTATGGGTGTGTGAGTAATGAGTGGTGAGATTTGACTGTCCTTTTTTCATTAAATTGTCCTATTTCCATGGGAATGGACCCTACCCATAACTTCGTCACGGTTTGTTTACATCGGTGCATTGTGGGGATAAGTCGGGGTCGCCGCGGGTGGACCTATGAAGGGAAAACTACGGCGATGGAAGAATTTCGAGTTATTTGCGCGGAAATTGATATTCCAGGTGCTATATTACTGTGCTCTGTTCTCGCTGACACCACTAAAGAGAAGACCTGAGGTAATGGCTGATGTGCAGAGGCTTCTAAACCAAGAAAACAGAGTCATAACAGAGCCTCGTCAAAAGGTAAGCAACTGGTAGGTACGTAATGTGTCCCTACCACTTGCTTACTTCTTAGTGTGTGTGTGTGCAGGTGGAAGGCGCTCTCATTCTACCTGTTCTTCTATGAGTTCGTATATCTGTCTAGCTGTAGGCTACATGTCATTGTAGGTTCATTTGAGCTCTTTGTAAGGAGTTGCGATGCCTAAAGTCATCACTTGCCTGTTGTCATGGGTCACTTGTCCCTGTCTAATCACTTCTTCCTTATAAACTACAACTTATATATTCACAAACAGTGAAACCTACCACAAAACTTGAAGGAGGATTATTGGCCATCTTGCGGTAGTAGGGGTAATGCAAGTTAATGTTACTGTGGAGCGGCCCGCTGCGGCCGCTTGGACAACCCTATGTTGTTGGACGTCACAGCATGGGCGCCGGTCGTTTTAGGGCGCAACAAATTTTCCTCCACTTAAAATGGCTGCATCATCAAAAATACTGTTCACATCGAAAATTCAGCATCACTGCCCTACTATATGAGTCTTGAAGATTTCCAATCTATCATTACCTCAAGTAGAGTAAATGGGTCCATTTAGGGTTTCCCGGCACACCTGGGCTTGTATTATTCATTCAGTCACCACGCACGGGATGCAGTTGCCACACACTCTATCATGTATTCCCCGCACGCACAAATACTGCTTGGTATACAGATAAGATTTTCATCCTATCTAGACACTTTGCAAGTACCAACTACAAGGTTATTGACTATACAAAGCGCCGCCACGTCAGCACGAACTAGACGGACTCGAACCGCTGACCGAATGCACAGGGACGCTGCACATTGCGAACTCACGTCTCTACCAACCTTGCCACCCTGACGGGCAACCTTGGTATACACTACGCAATCATCACCACCTGGGCATCGAGAACATAATCTCTATTCCAATCATATTCCTACACCTAATACATTACTGCTCAATACAAGAATTCATTAATATTTTCCGAGTAATAAGAAATCATAATCCAATCATATGCACTCCCCTCACCGTTTCACTCTTTCTCTATAACCTCTTCACTTTTTTATGCTTTGCCATAGTGCCATGTGACCTCTGATGTCTGGCACATTTCCACCTTTTTGGCATTAAATCAATCAATCAATCCAATATCACTCCCACGCAATATTAGCATTCAGTTCCACAAAATCTCTAAATTCTGGTTGTCACATTATCACTTCATTATATTCACCTCATTTTCAGCCCCTGCCATACGCATACAAATTCATCCGTCTCTATAACACGTCTTTCACCCATGCAAACGTACATCCACGGTAGTCATCTGTCTGCCGCAGTTGTCGTCGAGGCTAATTAGAACATGACTGGGTCTGGATTCAAGTATTTTTTACCTTTCTTTGTTTCTACAGGTCACAACGAGTGTGAAAGTAACAATGAAATGTGCAAACAAACAAAAATCATGGTTAGGTTAGGTTAGTTTGAGGGTTAGGTTAGAACGTTAGAGTAGGTTAGTTTAATGTTTTGATTAGGTTATTATTTGATGCTTTAACAACTGGAGCGTGTTTTTTCCCCGTCAAAATGTCTAAGAAGTGTATTATTAGAAATTTGTCATCACTTATTCGAATGCAAAAAAACACTTAGGTTTGCACAGGAAAAAACTATCTCTATCCGTAGATAACAGTGAAGTCGCCACCTGCAGTGAAGTCGCCAGGCGCAAAATATTACGAATTATAGCATCACTACTGATTTTTTATGTGCCACTGAAGATGTTACACAGTAATTTATATCATGACTGTATAACTCTACCCTGGTGTTCAGCGTTGTTTTATGCTTTGTATCTGCAAGTATAACTGTTGCGCATTTTGTTCTCACGTTTTTCTTCGCACGACGACAGACAGCAGCTGATCACCTTTCGGGCGACAGGACACAAAACTTGCCAGATCTTTCAAACTTGAATAGAATTTGTTTTCACGTTGGCAGAGGAATTTTTATATATCCAAGCATCTTCCGCAGCTAATATATATAGAGACTTGTTTTACTTTACCTCTAATTTCCCTGAATTCCCCAGAGTGGCGACTCAACTGTTGGGTTAAAATACTAGCTGGCGACTTTACTGTAGTAGGTATAGTGAGGTTGCCACTCGGTTTTATTTTTGTAATTTGTTCATTTATAGCCCTAATATGACACAGATGAAGACACAAAATGACACAGACTTGCCAGATAGCCCCTTCTAACTTTCCTGAAATCATGGATGTAGAAATGTAAGTATTAACGCCACCACACGTCTGTACATAACAAAGAAACGTAGAACTGGCGACTTCACTGTTATCTACTGTAGGGAAAGCATCACATATCAAGCAAAAAAAAAAAGATACTCATCTGCGAATCTTGCAACAGTCAAACTAAATTTTTACCGGGGTCGATCATAGCGTACTGGCGTAGTACTCGACGAAAGTGGATTTGGCTTCCGCGTCACGTGCTGTGTTGAGGGTGGACGCAAGATCAATAGACTTTTAAAGTGTCTATTAGTGTCTTTAAGTGTCTTTATAGTGTCTATTAATCCAAGGCCAAGAAAGGAAGGTACGTCAGCCAACCTGCGCCCACAAGTTAATCCCTCTCCCTGTTCACGTTGGGTGGACGTGCTTGTGCTTTTAAAGCCCCGTCCACACTGTGCCTCTTTCTGTGCATCACTGTGTATCTTTCGCCACACCATGGAGTCATTTCGCCCACATGTCAATTCGCCCACACTATGGAGTCATTTCGCCCACACTATGGAGTCTAGGAGCTAGTAGGTTTGCTTATATTTGTTTAGTGTGTCGAGAACCCCCCCAACCCCCCGCTAGGAGGTTAGGTTAGATTTGTTTAGGTTAGGTTAGGGTAGGTTAGATTTGGGTAGTTTAGGTTAGGTTAGGTTAGGTTAGGTTAGGTTAGGTTAGATTTGGTTAGGTTAGCATAGGTTAGATTTGGTTAGGTTAGGTTAGCTTAGGTTAGATTTGGTTAGGTTAGGTTATCGGTGGGTCAAGCCCCCTGCTAGGGTAGGTTAATTTTGGTTAGGTTAGGTTTATTTTGGTTAGGCAATTTTCTCTAGATATAAGGAAATTACCCTAGATCTAGGGAATTTTACCCCCCCCCTACACAACTCTTTAATTACGTGTTAATTACGCTAGACTTGCCCCGAGCATGGGCTTCGTCTGGGTTGGGGACAGACTCTTCATAGTCTTCCATAGAAGACAGTTCCATAAACCCTTTACTCTTCCTTTACATCTATTCCAAATGGAACTGTCGCCGAGAATTTCCGCGTCGGCGAGCGTTCCACTGTCGGCGACAGTTCTCGTTTGATGCTTCGGCGACAGTTCCTATCGGCGACAGTTCCATAAACCGAACTGTCGCCGACAGTGGAACGCTCGCCGACGCGGAAATTCTCGGCGACAGTTCCATTTGGAATAGATGTAAAGGAAGAGTAAAGGGTTTATGGAACTGTCTTCTATGGAAGACTATGAAGAGTCTGTCCCCAACCCAGACGAAGCCCATGGTCGGGGCAAGTCTAGCGTTTCAAATGGGGCATTTCTACAACT
Source organism: Chionoecetes opilio (assembly GCA_016584305.1). NCBI lineage: Eukaryota > Metazoa > Arthropoda > Malacostraca > Decapoda > Majidae > Chionoecetes > Chionoecetes opilio. The sequence goes on along the minus strand of JACEEZ010019079.1, from coordinate 180,459 downwards.
TGACAAGTTGACGCGCATCAGTAGCCGTCGAGCTGTCCTGCCTACCGTTTCTTTTTTTACTATCAAAGGCTTATTTCTATTATTTACAAGGATTTTTCTTACTATTGCTGGATTGTAATTAGTATTATAAGGATCTTTTCTTGTATGAGAGGCTTATAGTATCATTATCTGGCTCTCTCTAGTACAAATCAGCCAAGTGATGCGCCTCGAAGCGGTAGAGGTCACAAGAAGAAGAAGATCACGCCAAGGTGGAGTGTTGAGGAATTATGGCGGAAATTAATATATCTTTTTATACCGCCCCATCCTCTCCTCCCTAGTATATTGAATATATGATTGTCGGCTATAAGGGTTGGGTTAGATGAGATGTGGGGTATTATTTAGTAAGTTGATATCAAAAGGAATAACTTCCCAGCTAACCATCACTGGCGGGCCGACGTAGGCCGTAGAGCGGCGAACGGCGGCCGCCGGCGGCAAATTTACCTCCGTCAGCATTCCGAAGGCCCGCTGGTGTATTTTCAGACGGGATAATTTACTATGTTGAAAATTAATGTACAGAATTTCAAGAATTTAATATTTCTATGTGTAAACATTTTGAAACAACAGTTATATGATTATCTTGCTGTAGTATTACATCAGTAGTGACAAGCAGCAGCAACTTGACGTCAATCCTCCGGAGGCCCGCTGGTAGGTATTTGTAAGTGGGAAATATTCGTTTCATATTATATATATTAACTCAGTAATATACATAGTATCTCAATATCGGTACCATCACTATTATTAGGCCTGTTCAAGCTATTAAAAATTATTATAAAAGTTTTTATAATAGTTTATGGAAATTATCATATATCAATTTATTTCAAATATTTCCAGCTTAATCAGGAACAACCAGAGTTACATAGAAATAAAGATGAGACACGTACGTACATAGGAAGGAGTTTACATAGAAAAAGGTTATCAGTTAGTCTATGTGTGTAGCTAGTATAATATAATAAATAACATTTGATTATAACCGCGGCAAAGATTACGGGATAACACAAGGTCATATTTTCCCTTATTTCAATAACTTCCAACATATTATCAACACATATCAATACTCAACGGTACACCTAATAAGGAACATGTAGATGATGGAGAATTAACATGGATAATATCATGATTTAAAGCGCGTTTTCGCGGCCGCTCTGGCCCGGTCTGGACTGGGCTAGTCCCGGGCGGTCACTGTTTTTGCGAGGCAGTCTGGAACGCTTTAGCCCAGTCCAGTCCGGTCCAGCCCAGAGAGCAGGACCACCTTGGACCAGTGTGGGGAGAACTGGCGCATGCGCACTACAGTCAGCGGGGAAGACGACCAGGAGCTTCTGGTGCTGCTGATAAGACATGAAACACCATGATGGCCGACCATAACACTAAAGTAATTTCACGAAAAATTACAATATTCGCAATTTGCTGAAACATCTTAGGAAATTAATGTACCGTCAACAAAACTATATTGCATTTCTGCCCGGAGGACCGCTCACTCGATCCCCCAGCCAATAGGAACGACGAATGGGACGGGGCCAGTCTCGACGTATTTTAGCGAGCATCAGTCCAGCCTGGAACGGTATAGACTGGACTGAACCAGAGCGGTGAACGTCACGAAAACGCGCTAATAGTATATAATTTTATTTGAAATAATTTCCCAGCTATCAATGCATTAAACTGCCAGACGTACGATAGCCATTACAAAGGGTTAAAAACCACAAAAGGCCTAAATTGTCACCCTTAAACCAGTCGATAACATAATGAGAACTTAGTTATAACATGTTTTCGCTCCTTCATTATATCGAAATAGACTGAATAATATAAATAATTGCAGTACGACACGTTTTCTTAGGAATTCCTCGGCAGCGTTGTGTCAGTGAGTGAAATCAGTTAGTGGGAAAACGCACAAGTGGGTGGACGTTGTTATGTGGTTCGCCGCAACCTATATCCTTCTACATAGCTGTTCAGTGTTCCACGTACACCAGCATGTAAACCCAATAACGAAAATGTTTTTGTACATATGAGATAAACAATGTCCGTAGCAATTATGATCTCTTTTTCATCGTATTACTGGATAACGACATAGGAATATTTATGGTTATACTTTCTAAGTATATTGCAGATATAGTAATGTTTTAATAAGTGTTGAACAGCCCATTAGTCTATTAATCGGCTAATGGGTTGTGCAGCACCCCTTAAAACATTACTATATCTGCAATATACTTAGAAAGTATAACCATAAATATTCCTCAATCAGTTAATATAACAGCGGCAAATAATCATATGCCCTACGGCGGGCCGCTGGGAGCGGCCCGCCGGTGAGCCTCTGAGCAAATCCCCAGCGGCCCTACGTCGTACACTTCCGTCGGGCCGCCGGTAAGACATACGGAGGGCCTCCGGAGGCCCTCCGTCTTTGTGTTTGCTGGGTTGGCACTACTTCAAAGTGTGTGGAGCGGCGGTGATAAGGCCCGGGTTAACGGGGAGGGGCGTGACCTACCGCCCGGTGCCCACAACCACTTGAGTCAAGAACATAAGGAAACTACAAGAGGCCGGTAGTCTTACGTACACGTGGTAGTTCCTTCAACACATGTAGATACATTATCTACATCCACTTTTCATCCCAAGCACTATTTTCGAAGACAACAATATATTATTTTTCCGATTTTCTGGCCATTAATGTTACAGATGCCAATGACCACCAGAATTTGTAATGAATGGTGGTCAACTAAGGGTTGCCAGACTATCTGACACAGTATTTCTCAACCTGGGGGAAACTTCCCCCTGGGGGGAAATTTCAGGATTCTAAGGGGAAAATTTATCCGAGGGACATCTAAATTACTACCGTAGATAACAGTTAAGTCGCCAGGACAATTTTTTTTTCTGTTTACAGACGTGGTGGCGTTAATACTTACATTTCTACATCCATGATTTCAGGAAAGTTAGAAGGGGCTATCTGAAGAGTCTGTGTCATTTTGTGTCTTCATCTGTATCATATTATGGCTATAAATGAACAAATGACAAAAATATCTACAAAGTGGCTACCAACAGTAGAGTCGCCATCTAGAGTTTATTTACTTTTATACCGCCCCATCCTCTCCTCCCTAGTATATTGCATATATGATTGTCGGCTATAAGGGTTGTCGTACCGCTGTCGTCGTCGCCCGAAAAAAAAATGCGTAGCGAAATTTGAAACCGTCTATACTTGCAGATACAAAGCATAAAACAACGCTGAAACAGGGTAGATTATACAGTCATGATATAAACTACTGTGTATCATCTTCAGTGGCACATAAAAATCAGTAATGATGCTATAATTCGTAATATATGGCGCCTGGTGACATCACTGCAGGTGGCGACTTTACTGTTATCTACGGTAGCATTTAGTCGACAGAAAAAAATCTCTGAGTTCAGATTTCAGCTAGTGACTTCTTTTTTCTTTAAGTGTATATACATAGAGAGGATAGTGTCTGTTATTAAGATATATTAAAATAATACTTGTTATTAAGCAAGTCATTTTGTGTTTTGGCTACTTTTT
>JACEEZ010019079.1:154406-171906 GCA_016584305.1 Chionoecetes opilio | reverse complement strand
GAACGATGAACTGCTGCACAAATGTTATATTTCTTCTTTCTCTCTTATTTTTTTTTCTTTTCTTTCTGTGTTTTCTTATCGTAGCCTCAGAAGGAGGAAGAGGAAGGGATACTGATGGTTGCAGTCAGAGAGAGAGAGAGAGAGAGAGAGAGAGGGGGGGGAGGGGTAAGGACGTAGTGTATAGAGGTATCTCCCAGGAAGGTTAAATAGGTTATACTATACTGTCTATATAACCTCCTTGGTATCGCCTTTCTAAAGAACTTGCTTGGTGGGTTAATTAAGGTCGACGGAGAGTGGGTTTTGCCGCGGCCCGGACAAGTGGCCTTGAACATTATATTGTTTGAAGATTATTTTGTGTTTACAGTCAAGTGAGTGAGGAGCAAAACAAAGTGAGAATAAAAAGAGTTTCAGCTTCACGTTATATTTACACTGCATACACTCAAAGGTAGTATCCATGTATCAATAGGTCTGTAAGTGAGAGTATATATGATAAGGGAGGGTATGGACACGTCTGCCTCGCTGCCTTGACCAAGAGGAGAGACACCAGGGAATCCTGTAGATAAGTTCTGAAAACTCAGGTGCATCCTTCACAGGACGCGGCGCGGTTGCCAGCTTCCCTACTACCATGCTATGGCGGCAATCATATGTATGGGGTCTCGAGTCAGGCCGGATGCAGGTGTCAGGGCAGAATATATTGTTGGGTGTGCTCACTGGTGATTCGGAGCCTCGAGCAGCAACGAGGAGCTGTGCTGAAGGCTGTCACAATTGTGTTCGGCAGTCAAGGTGGTAACGAGCGGCGTGTTGGTTATAAAGGAGAGTTACCAAGTCATTGAAGTCTTCACTGCGTCCCACCGTCGAGAAAGGGTCGACCAAAGCTGGAATAGGATTGTGTGGCCTCAGATACACGTGTTCGTTACCTGACCTGCTGACGGCGATTCAAGGTATGTTGTTTACCTCTGCTGGCATCGCCGACACACCGTAAAGGCGAGGGTTTCTGAAACACTGAACACTCATGATTATCAGTTTGTTATTCGATATTCATAGGTTGATTTGCTGCTTCGTATCATTCTTGTGTGCACTGAGCATCGTCGTGACTGCAGAATGGATAGGATTACTTAAAAATAATCGGATTACTGACTAGTGAAGACCTAATAAGCTACATATATCGAGTACACATGTTTTATTTGTTACTCTCACCCAGCTTCATGGTTGTGTTCATCGTCAAAACAAAGAACACTTCAAATCGAACTTGTTTGTGGAGATGTAGAGGAAAGGAGAGGTAGGAAAAGTTCTTACGGCTATTAACCAGGGTAGAACAAGAAGTAACGGATTCAAGCTGGAAAAGCGTAGATATAAAAAAGAAATAGGGAAAAACTGGTTCACAAATAGGGTGGTAAATGATTGGAATGAACACAGCAGACAGGTAGGCTAGTTAGTGCAGTCATTAGAGAGTTTTAAAGGGAAGCTAGATAAATTCATGGATTGGGATGAAAGGTGGATGTAGGTAGTGTTAAGTAACTGGAACTACCACGTATAGGTCTCGCGGCCTCTTGTAGCTTCCTTATTTTCTTATGCTATGTTTGCGCCCCGCCGGCTCCCTCCAGTGGTGCGTGCCGCGCTGTACCCACCTGGGCATGCCTCCGTCCGCCCTGGGAAGCACCTGTCACTAACCCCTTCACGCCCAGATCTTTCCTTTGCTATATAAAATTGTCTGTTAGCCATAAAATTACGAAAAAGTAACTTAATATACCGAATTACCAAGTGGACAAGGATACTTAACAAATCATATCTATTAAATATTGCTTATGTTTACTGAAATCTTCTAATGGTGGTTATATTACAATGGAAATTACGTCCTGAGCGTGAAGGGGTTAAGGGCGGCCACTGCTATCTCTATGCAAATTGGAATGATGGAAGAAAATTATGAGAGAAAAGAACATGATATAATCAGTTAACCAGTATAACCAGCTCCATAAACCTGCTAACGGACGTAAAGTACTGTCGCCAGAAGGTATTTGCTCTTGCTGTCCTCTTTACTTGCGGGTCGCAGCATGCCACCCACGGGAAAATTTTGCCCGCGACCGTGATGAAAAGTTGCCATAGGAATGATATATGGCTTAGAAAAGTACTATTAATCCACGGCCTAATCACGCGCTGGACACGCAATCTCCAGCTGTTAACCTTCCGGAAAGAGCTTAGAGCTTATAAAGACTAATTTTGGGGTAAGGTTGAGACTTCACACACCCCATCTCTTTGCTCAAGGGGGACAGTAACAACCTGTGCTGTCAATTGATCCCTCCTGAGCAGGGCTTGAACTGCCAATCTTCTGAACAGCAGGTGGAGGCGGATTCAATTAGACCCCACAGACTGTGTGGGTAGATGTATATATGGTATGTAGGGACTTGCATAATGCACGCCCGAGGCTTCCAAGGTGAAATAAACGGCTGAGAGATACAGTGAACGAACAGAAATTGAAGACTACGAGAGAGAGAGAGAGAGAGAGAGAGAGAGAGAGAGAGAGAGAGAGAGAGAGAGAGAGAGAGAGAGAGAGAGAGAGGTGTTTATAGATATTCATGCGGCGCCGGATGAGGCATTACACCAATCGGATAACAAACGCCCGAGTCTGGGTGATGCAATGAGCACCACGCAATACCCTCACCAGACATCACAACTGTGTAGTAAGTGTAGCTACAGCATGAGTGTAAATATCGCAGGACTCTCATACCTGCGGCTACCGTCTCACTTTTCTTCGTTCGCTAATCAGATTCTCCCCCGGGTCCTGCTCATCTTGGCGAGGCGGTGGTGGTGGTGGTCCTCGGCGTAACTTGTAGACACCATTTTTGGATCACATGAAAATCCGCCACCCTAGTCTTAACCACCTGAAGATCCGCCACCCCAAATTTACCCTTACGAAGATCCATTTGTAGGTTTTTGTAGGTAGACTTCCTCTATTTTCATAACCATAAAGTATACGGTATTGTGCTGAACAATTGTTTGAACAAAATAATCAGGGGCGTAGTTAGGCCTGGGCATTGGGGGCTGTAGCCCCGAATGTTTTATGAATAGCCCCGGATCTCAAATACCTTTTTTTTTTTTTTAGATATTATTATTTTTGTCTCACAAAAATAAGATAAGCTCTGACTGGGGTCAAAATAAAATTATAGTAAAAAAAAAAAAGATATTTGGTTAGATGTTACTTAGCGTTTGCTGATGGCATCCTTTTTATGAGCAGGACATGAGAGAGGTGGAGAGAACAGAGGAGATGAGGAGTGCATGACAGAGGAGACACCAAAACACCTTTTGGAGAGGTGAAGAAGAGAATATCAGATGGACAAGACAGAGTTAACAGAAGTGCATTTTTTTCCAATTGCATTTTTGTGTCCTTGCCCAGTCCTTTGTGATGTAAAAATAAAAAATAAAGTAGTTATAAGACCGAGGTTGGTCAGATTTCAGTACTGAACAAAGCATTGGGAATATACAATCTATATGACTGCTTCATCACGCCAAAGCTCTCTTTTTCTTAGGGTTTTACTCCTACTGATGAAAATAAAAATAATAACGAAGTTGAACCCCAACTCAGATTGTCTTAAATTTCTTGTTTCGAAAGTTATCCTAAGCAAATTACCGGAGCCTTTTGGTAGAGCACAGTGTCAAGTATCTTATATTCATTATATTCATAAATACATTGAAAATTATCCTGTAAAAATTTAAAGATCGATCTCTTGGCTGGGCTAAGCCCCCAATGTTTCAAGATCCTAAATACGCCCCTGCAATGTAGTACCAGAATGTTGCCGCCATCCTCTACGTAGTCACACACCTCAGGCATCAACACACTTGTTGTACACATTAATGTTTCTTATATACTTTGCTGGTATTAGTCAGTTGCATTTATATATATGTATAAATCAAGAAAGTTCTCTCTGTGTAGGAAAAGTTGTATATTTCTGGCCCTTCATACTATAATAGGAATAGTGGGCGCGCAGTGAATCATTTGACAAATGCTTATTCTACGATTAATATGTCCCATTTTCATTAAAAACATGCGAGAAAATTATCTACATATATTAATGTAACGAAACTGCAACAGAAAAGGTCTTTTATTTTTTTATAGTAATGCCCGCAATAGTACTTTTATCCCATGAAAAAATAGAAATACTGGCGTTGTGTGGCACGTTGCCACACAACGCCAGTATTTCTGTTTTTTTTATTTGATAAGATTATAGAACAAACATTTACGAAGATAACGATATATCATTTATATTGATAAACTATAGGAAGGGAGATGTGAGTGATGTTCGAAAATGTCATGAAGGAATCGCAAAACTGGCCTCCACTGGTCATGGGCGGGTTGGCGCGGGGCACGAGTAGCAAGTCCAGTATACAGTAGTCTTTGGCTGATGGCATCCTTTTTAGGAGCAGGACATGAGAGAGGTGGAGAGAACAGAGGAGATGAGGAGTGCATGACAGAGGACTCTGAGAGGAGACACCAAAAGACCTTTTGGAGAGGTGAAGAAGAGAATATCTGAAGGATAAGACAGAGTTAACAGAAGTGCATTTTTTTATATTCTTATATTCATTATTAGGGCCCGGATAGTTATGCACTAAAAAACCATGAAATATGCATGCAAATATGCACTAAAAATTGGACAAATATGCCCTAAAAACAGGACAAATATGCATTTATATGCACTAAAAAATGTCACTTATAAAGCCAAGAATGCAGGTTATACGGAAACAAAATAGTTAATAGAAACTAATGTTAATGTTTATTAAGCAATATACATAATGTATTTCACATATATATGTGAAAGTGCTTCAAAAAATAAATATGAACATGTATTTATTTACATTATAGACTGACATATTTTCAGACATTACAGATTGTGGTTGCATTTGATGATGACATGGTGGCGTAAGTTCTCAAGTTAAAACTCCGCCTGTTGTCTGTCAGCATAGCTTTATATTCTGAGAACACCCTTTCTACGTCACACGAGACGATTGGTGCATGTTTCATACATAGCATGTTTGACATAGTGAGTGGCTGTACCGTCTCATCAATAATAACATCACCACACATTATCTGACTGACTTTTTTCAGCTTTTCAAATCCCTTGTTTTTGTACAACACGTTGCTCAGTTTACCATAGTAAGCATCAGACTGCAAACTTTTCAGTTCATCAAGAACACCATTAACCAACGAAATTGCCGAGGACAACAGGAGTCCCCTTTCTTCAAGTCTAGTAATTGTTGATGAGATGCACGCAAAATTCGTTGCAATGAAGAGCAAGCTTTCCTTCATTCCTTCAGTTTCAAGTAAGATCTTGCTTTCCTGAATGCTCTGAGCCTCCTCAGGGTCGAATGTCGCAATAACAGCTTCAATGACGTCGAAGTTTTTCCCATAGTACGTTGCAGCATCGCCTCACCTCACCCTCACCTCACCTAACCACACCTCACCTCACCTCACCTCCCAGTACCACTTGTGCTCAGATGAATATTTTACCAAAATATGCATTTATATGCAGTTATCTAGGAAATATGCACTTATCATAGAAATCACGCAAAATATGCATTTGCATATGAAATATGCAAATGCATAACTATCCGGGCCCTATTCATTATACTCATAAATAAATTGAACATTATCCTGTAAAAATATAAAGATCTCTTAGCTGAGCTAAGCCCCCAATGTTTCAAGATCCTAAATACGCCCCTGAAAATAATGATGCCCTTTATTCGGTAAAGCTGCAGTTTAATACAATACTCCACTTTGACCAATACTCTCCTAACCTAACCCCCCCCCCAGACCCCCTGATTGCCACCATTGCCAGTTGCCATTGTTCACGATTGCCAGAAGACTTAACGCGCACGTGCACAGCCTCCTGCATGGGTGAGGCGCCGCGGGGCTTGCGGCCCTAAATTAGTGCACTCGGGCAGTCGTCTCCGGATGTGTAGTGCTTGTAATATATAGTCATCGTAACTGAGTTTCGTACACACGTGCCTGCTGAATATTTTTTTTTTTTTCTCTTAAGCCAGGATGTGATCATCACCAGGATATGGATTCTTCTAAATTGTTCCAAAATATCTCATATAATTTCGAAAATAAATATTTCACTTCTGATTGTAGGTAATTTTAGAGTATTTGTTTTGTTTGCAAGAAGTTATTGGAGGGTACCGTACTACATGCAGCGCTTGTAATAGTAAACATGTAATAAGGAAGTTTTCCCATAAAAGAGCGCAGTGAACGCTGCAGTCACCGCGCTGCGTGGGCCACGGAGCGGGGTTCCTGCCTCTGCGGGACTCCCTGCTCCCGGCACACTTGCACAAAAGGGCAAGCCGCAAGAGCTACAATTTGCACGCCACACAATGCACGAATCGTGCCGCATCTCCCACCCACGCAGAGCCAGGCCTGAGCCTTGGAAGCGATGCTCCATGGCCTTTCCCGTGAGTCAGTCGCGGCCTTGATCATTGTTTTCTCCACCTACTTTCACTGGGTCATGTGTCGTGGATGGCCTTAGCCGCGGCATCCGCCGGCCCGTCAGGAACGGCGCAGCGACAACACTCTTGGCCTTGGCCTTCCCACACCGCTACAATCTACATTTGTGGTTAAGATCAATACATAACTGTCCTTGATCATATTGGGAATAAATGAATAACATGCTTTTACGAGGAGATCGCCATGTTTTGTTACACATGGATGTTCTGCAGCGCCAGTAGTGACACACGTTTGGTTTATAAGGCAATGACGTGTGTGCCTCCGTGGCTTTCCACTCGGCCATTCTCGCCGCACTAAAGGTAATGTCAACAATAACAGTCACGTTAGACCATGCAGCACTACGCTAAATATGTACTATTTTTAATGTTCTTGCCAAAGTTTCCAGCTTCATCGTTGTGTGTTACCGATCGCGTCACTGAAAACACTGAAGTATCCTTAAAAGGGCTAAAATGTCCAATATGTTTATATAGTACTAGCCGCAAAGCCGCCCTCCGGGCGGACTTTTTGGCTAGGTCCTGCGGAGGGTTGTGTGGCCCACCTGTGTTTGGTGGGCCACACAGACTCTCCAGATAGCCCCTTCTAACTTTCCTGAAATCATGGATGTAGAAATTTATGTATTAACGCCTTACCCATCACCACACACCTATTCACTCACCCATTACCCATCACCCCCCACCCATTCACTCACCCATTACCCATCACCCCCCACCCATTCACTCACCCATCACCCCCCACCTATTCCCTCACCCATCACCCATCACCCCCAACCCATCACCTCTCACCCATTCACTCACCCATCACCCCACACCCATTACCCATCACCCCACCCATTCACTCACCCATTACCCATCACCCTACATCAAGGTTTCCTCAATTCTCGCAACCCCCTTTTTTTTCACAATTCTCGCTAATAAGCTACTAAAAAAAGAAAAAAAAGAGAAGGTGATCGGATCATCCCCAAAATGGCCTTAAAATGTTCCCCTCGTCGACCTGGCTCCAAAACTGTGCCATATGATGGGATTGGGGCACTGGGGGCGGCACCTATCGCGGACACACAGACAGACAAGACACACTTTCGCTTATATTATTATAGATACGTACAAAGTCGCACGCACGCACACCAGCAGCGAGCGTGGCAGAACTGAGGAGTGGTGACAAGAGGTTACACTGATTATGACGCTGTGATGGTGAAGGGGCGATGGGAAGCTGTGATGGTGATTGCAAGGTGTTGGTGGTGGTGGTAATGGTATAAGTGTTGGTGGTGGTCGGGCGACACCAGACAGGCCGTGAAAGTGGAGCGAGGAGACCTGCTTACACTTAACCTTTCCCTTGCGTTGCCGGGAGGACAATAATTATTACCTACTCTTGTATTATTTGTCGGAATTTCTTTGTGCGGACATAACTATTTCCCAATCCTGTGTTGTAATCCTTGTGGGGTTGAGCTTGTAGCCTGCTGTATTGTTTCCTCTGTAGTGTAGTCATGCCTAGGTGAAGAAGGCAAGGCAATGAAGGAATTACCTGTAAACTAAAGATCACCCATCCTGTTTGCACGGAAAGTCACCTTGCGGGGCAGATTAGTGACAAGCAAATTGTGAGGAAAAACTCGTGTGGGCGATACAAAGGAGGCGGCAAGATAGAGGAAGAGGGAAAAACAGGGTGGCGGAGGAGAGGAGGTGGTGGGGAATGAGGGGAAAAACAGGGTGGTGGAGGAGACGAGGAGGAGAAGAGGTGGTGGGGAATGAGGGGAAAAGCAGGGTGGTGGAGGAGGCCAGAAGAGGAGGTGGTGGGGAATGAGGGGAAAAACAGGGTGGTGGAGGAGATGAGGAGAGGAGGCGGCGGGGGAAAGAGGCTGCGAAGATAAATGACGTACAGTACATGCAATTACTTGGAAACAGACCGTATACAGACCCTTTTGTCCATGGCATGTATATTAGGCGATCTGAAAAAAAAAGAAGGTAGGGTGCGGCAATACGGTAGTAACAAAGGATTACTGGTTGGAGGAGATAGTTATCCAGTTTATTTTCTAAAGAGTTTAATTCCATCTGTATCTGTCTCAGTCTCAGATTTTGACCTTTACTCCTTGTTTGGGAGGAGTTATCAAGTAGGAATGATCTCCCGCCAACCACCTTCGTAAACCCTTTGAGAATTTTGAAACATTATCTCTGTCGTCCTCGTTAAGTTGTGCCAGTTTTTCCTCGTCGGACTGTCTATGTAGGGAAGGAATAATCTTTGTAGTCTACGCTGGGCGAGAAAAATTCTAAAAGTACTCAGACAATGCCTTTTATACCTAAGAACATAGAAAATAAGGAAGCTACAAGAGGCAGCGAGACCTACACGTTGAGTTCCAGAACGTAATTTCCATTGTAATTTGACTACCATTAGACGATTTAATGAATATAAGCAATAGTTTATAAATATGTACCGTTTTGTATCGTTGTCCAATTTGGTATATTTGAGTTAGTTTCCGTGATTTTATGGCGAACAACAGACCATTTTATATAGCAAAGGAAAGATCTGGGCGTGAAGGGGTTAATACTACCTACATCCACCTTTCATCCCCATCCATGAAATTATCTAGCCTCCATTTAAAATTATTATACCTGAAGCCGTGTTGAGATTCTCTTATCAAATGCTATAGTGTTCGGGTTGACTGCGAGTATTTCATGGAACACAAAAAGAAAAAAACATCTTCACCAAAACTTTATATTCTTTTAACCAATGAATGGATGATAATGATGAATAAATAAATGACCAGATGAATAGATTAATAAATTACTCTGTGACAAAGAGGTGGATTGAAGAAAGAGTATGCGTAGCGAGTAGCATGTGGAGAGGCTAAGAGCTAGTTAGTAATAGTGTTGGTGTAGTTCTGTAGTATTTTTTTTAAGCTTGTATTGATAGGGTTCGTTAATGTTTCGAACTCATTAACAGCGTCGCAGAGGATTGTGGGTAGGATATTTTTATTTATTTTTTATTTTTTATTTAATAGTGTTGGTATAGTTTTGTAGTATTTTTTCTAGTGCTTATATTGATAGGGTTCGTTAGTGTTTCGGACTCACTAACAGGGTTGCAGAGGATTGTAGGTAGGATATAATTTTTTGTTGTTGTTGTTTTGCTACGTAGTTTGTGGGTTGTAAAGGGACTGGCTAAGAGTGTGCGGATGTGACAAGCGGCTTTTTATTTTATTTTATTTTTCGACAAGCGGGGTAATCATGGAGGTTCTTTGGAGGAGTCAAGAATTGTTGTGGATCAAGGAGGGGAACATTGCTTGCCTGTGAAGAGCGGCGCGGCAGTAATGGATATATTGGCCTTGAATGGAGGAGGCAAATAAGGGGTTAGAAGAACACGAGGCCTTCTTTTATATTTTTAATTCTTTCTACGTACTATGTATATGATATTCTCCTCGTTCCCCTTTCCACTTTTTTTGTCTCTATCTCTCTCTTCTCTCTCTTTCTTTCTTTCACTTTCTTTCGTTCTCTCTTTTTCTTTCTTTCTCTTTTTTTTTTTTTTTTTTTTTTTCTCTCTCTCTCTCTCTCTCTCTCTCTCTCTCTCTCTCTCTCTCTCTCTCTCTCTCCTCTCTCTCTCTCTCTCTCTCTCTCTTCTCTCTCTCCTCTCTCTCTCTCTCTCTCTCTCTCTCTCTCTCTCTCTCTCTCTCTCTCTCTCTCTCTCTCTCTCTCTCTCTCTCTCGAGTTTGCAGGACCTTTAATCATGAGGAGCCGAACAAGAATTACCTTTGAACATGTAAAGAATAAATATGCATGAACCTGTTTTTGTTAAGATAAAAGATGGACGATGAACACGACATAATCAGTCTTATTGTTACAGATTTTTATATTTTTTTTAAATATTTTCTTTCTACGTCACAAAGGACTGGCCAAGGTCAAAACAAATAAAGAGGTAACAAAAAGCCCGCTCGCTGCTCGCTTTTTATAAAGGAAAAAGTAAGAGGATATCAAATGGGGTGTGGGGCAATTAAGTTCGGGAGGTGTCTTGTTGCTCCTCTCTTGAAAAGATTTAAGTCTAAGAAAGGAGGAAAAATAGAAACCGAAAGAGTTCTTCGAAAGAGTAAAGTTACTCTTTAGATCATGATTCCAACAGGCGCACTTCTGGTGCGACTGTTGGAATCATGATTCTAAAGAGTAACTATTATAACCTAAAGAGTAGCTGCTATTCATATCATAGTAGTAATAAGCTTTGTGGCGCGACAAGCGAAGGAAGGCGGTGCAGGCGTACCAGATAGAGCTCATGGAAGGGAGTAAATTTATAGTGAATTATTTTGTAGTCACCTCTTACAAGCATGCCATTAGCATGACAAATTTCCATGGGAATTCCGTAGTTAAGTCTTGCACCAACCCCCACCCCCTCCCTCCACCCCCAACCCTCCCTCCCCCCAATCCCCCTCCCTCTACCCCAACCCCTCCCTCCAGCCCACCCCCTCCCTCCAGCCCACCAGAGATGACAAATGCAAAGGAAAAACTTGATCAAAAGAATTTCCTAATGACAAAGGAGGTGATTGTCGAGTCATTTCTTAAAACTTTCGGTGTGCAGGACGTATGCTAATGTGCGCAGGCAAAGTTCGGCGATAACTCAGCAGAACTTGATGAGAAAGTTTGGAACGCTCCGAACGCGACGCAGACAATACCTACCTTCAATGTTTTTGGTGATGTCCTTCGTGTCACAGCTGCTGCAGGAGGCTGTTGTGCCCTCGCGACCCTGCAGCTGTGCGTGGAGGTGGATCGCAGCTGTATTTTACGGCGGCACTTCTTCTTTTTTTTTCTTTTTTTTTTCTTTTTTTTTCTCTCGTTTCGTCAATGCCGTTTTTTCCCACTCATAGTAAGCTTTTTATTTCTTTCTTGATGGCCTTCCTATTTACTAGTTACCGTTTACAGTCTTATTTTCTTTTCATTCTTTCCCGTTTCTTTTTCATTTTTTTTATTCTTCTTCCTATTTCCTTCTATGCATCCTTTTCTCCTTCCCTTTCTCTTCTTTCTTCTCCCCATTACTCTCGTCTCCTTCCTTCCTTCCTTCTTCTTCCTACCTTCCTGCTATCTCTATCTTTCATCCTTTCACCTCCTCCTCTTTTATTTATTTCTCTCTCTCTCTCTCTCTCTCTCTCTCTCCTCTCTCTCCTCTCTCTCTCTCTCTCTCTCTCTCCTCTCTCTCTCTCTCTCTCTCTCTCTCTCTCTCTCTCTCTCTCTCTCTCTCTCTCTCTCTCTCTCTCTCGCCATTTCCTTGCTTCCTTTTTCGTCCCTTACCCGTTTCCATAATTTCTCTCCATCCTTTTTTCCTTTATTCTTCTCTTAATATAAGTCTCCTAATTATCACGCATTCTGTTTCACTGTTATCACATTTTTATATCTTTTTGTGAGTAATTCTTCATTGGTCGGCTCTCTCTCTCTCTCTCTCTCTCTCTCTCTCTCTCTCTCTCTCTCTCTCTCTCTCTCTCTCTCTCTCTCTCTCTCCTCTCTCTCTCTCTTGAAGTGGCGTAATATTTTTTTAGTTTTTCATGGTTAACTGGTCCATTCTTCAATCTTTTTTTTTACGTTTTCCATAGAGTATTGTTTTTTTTCTTTCTTTTTATTCAAGTCTTTGTGGAGTGTTTTCTTTCTTTCTCTAATCCTTCTGTAATCCTTTGTCAATCCTTTGTAATCCCTTTTTGTAATCCTTTTTTTGTCTGTAATTTTTCACGTCCTACCATATATCTATAAATATTTTTAGTTTTTGATATTTTAATTGGTTTCAGTTTTTTAGTTTTAGTTTTGTCTAGTGCCTGTGCGTGTGGATTTGCGAGTTTTTTGTTTCTCTCTCTCTCTCTCTCTCTCTCTCTCTCTCTCTCTCTCTCTGTGTGTCTCTCTCTCTCTCTCTCTCTCTCTCTCTCTCTCTCTCTCTCTCTCTCTCTCTCTCTCTCTCTCTCTCTCAGTCTGGCTAAAGTCTCCATTTATTCATGCTGTAAATATTATCCTTCCGTGACACATTCCCTTCTTCCTTCTTTCCTGCCTTCTGATTTAACGCTCTTACTCCTTCTCTTTCCCCTTCTCTTTCCCCTTCTCTTATTCTCCTCTTTGTCTGCACGTTTTTCTTTCACCCTCTCTACCCTTCCTTCACCAGCAACCTATTATCTTTCTCCTCTTCCTCCTCCTCATCCCATCTATACCTAACCTAACCTAACCTTATCTTTCTTCACCAGCAACCTATCCTCCTCCTCTTCTTCCCATCTGCCTATCTTTACTACCAACCTATCCTTCTCCTCCTCCTCTTCCTCCTCCTTATCCTCCTCCTCCTCCTCCTTCTCTCCCTCCTCCTCCTCCTCTCCATCCTCTTCCTCCTCCTTTTGCAATCTACATACCACGCGTACCTAAGTAAAAACAGAAGCCTTTATAATATCAGTATGACGTGGAGGTTTAACACCCCGTCGCTCAAAGCCTTCTGTGCTTGGCGTCCTGTGGTTCCTCGTTATTGTGCTGCCAGGAGGAAGAGTAAAAAAGATGTAATAGAATATAGAAAAAAGAATATATAGTATGTGCAAGAGGAAGGATATAGTAGAAGAAAAAGAGAATAAGTAGTGGTATTGTTATGGGAAGGAAGAAAAATGGCACATAATGGACTAAGTGTGACACGAAAAGGATGCAAGACAGAAGGAAGGAACTAAAAGATTTAATATAATATAGAAAAAGGAATATATAGAATGAGCAAAAGGAAGGATACACTAGAAGTAAAAAAACAAGTGAATAGTGGTATTGTTATGGGAAAGAAGAAAAACATGGTACATAATGGACTAAGTGTGACACGAAATGGTAAGACAAGCGGAAGGGAATGAAAGATTTAATAGAATATAGAAGAAAAAAAATATTATGTGCAAGAGGAAGGAGACACTAGAAAAAAAAAGGTGAATTGTGAAACGTATTGTGATGGAAAGGAATAAAAAAATGGCAATGAATGGTGACATGAAAAGGAAGTAAGGGAAGAATAATGTGTTTGGAGTAAAATGTGCTGCGTTAGTAAGGAAGGAAGAGATGTTTAGGCATGATAGAGTACTTGAAGGATGTGTGTGTGTAGAGAGAGAGAAAAAAAAATAAGTCTCTCTCTCTCTCTCTCTCTCTCTCCTCTCTCTCTCTCTCTCTCTCTCTCTCTCTCTCTCTCTCTCCCCTCCCTCCTGTGTAAAATTGAACACAAAAGGGAACATAATCTAGTTTTTACACCCTGCAGGTATCTCCCCCCCTCTTCCTCTCTCCTCTCCCTTCCCCGTCCTCCTCTCCCTTCCCTCTCTCCCCTACCCCTCTTTCAGCGAGGTTTCCTTTCTTCCATTCTTGCCCACCGTCATCGACTGAGAGCGGACGAGTGAGAGGAGGATGAGTGAGAGATCGAGAGAGACCCGATGAGAGAGAGAGAGAAGAGAAGAGAGAGAGAGAGAGAGATACAAACCGACAGATAGAGAGAGAGAGAGAGATACAAACCGACAGATAGGAGAGAGAGAGATACAAACCGACAGATAGAGAGAGACAGATACAAACCGACAGATAGAGAGAGACAGATACAAACCGACAGATAGAGAGAGACAGATACAAACCGACAGATAGAGAGAGACAGATACAAACCGACAGATAGAGAGAGACAGATACAAACCGACAGATAGAGAGAGACAGATACAAACCGACCGATAGAGAGAGACAGATACAAACCGACCGATAGAGAGAGACGGATACAAACCGACCGATAGAGAGAGACGGATACAAACCGACCGATAGAGAGAGACGGATACAAACCGACCGATAGAGAGAGACGGATACAAACCGACCGATAGAGAGAGACGGATACAAACCGACCGATAGAGAGAGACGGATACAAACCGACCGATAGAGAGAGACGGATACAAACCGACCGATAGAGAGAGACGGATACAAACCGACCGATAGAGAGAGACGGATACAAACCGACCGATAGAGAGAGACGGATACAAACCGACCGATAGAGAGAGACGGATACAAACCGACCGATAGAGAGAGACGGATACAAACCGACCGATAGAGAGAGAACGGATACAAACCGACCGATAGAGAGAGACGGATACAACCGACCGATAGAGAGAGACGGATACAAACCGACCGATAGAGAGAGACGGATACAAACCGACCGATAGAGAGAGACGGATACAAACCGACCGATAGAGAGAGACGGATACAAACCGACCGATAGAGAGAGACGGATACAAACCGACCGATAGAGAGAGACGGATACAAACCGACCGATAGAGAGAGACGGATACAAACCGACCGATAGAGAGAGACGGATACAAACCGACCGATAGAGAGAGACGGATACAAACCGACCGATAGAGAGAGACGGATACAAACCGACCGATAGAGAGAGACGGATACAAACCGACCGATAGAGAGAGACGGATACAAACCGACCGATAGAGAGAGACGGATACAAACCGACCGATAGAGAGAGACGGATACAAACCGACCGATAGAGAGAGACGGATACAAACCGACCGATAGAGAGAGACGGATACAAACCGACCGATAGAGAGAGACAGATACAAACCGACCGATAGAGAGAGACAGATACAAACCGACAGACACAGACAGACAGACAGACAGAAATGGAAAAATAATAGAGACCAAAGAAGAGGTAGGTGTGTGTGTGCAGGTTAAGTAAGACAGGTAAGTCGAGGTTACCAGTCTGTCTCCCGGATGTGACTGGTTGACTGGTCTTGTCTTTGCCCTCCAGTTTGTTTCCTTGTTCACTCGTTGACGTGTAGGAATGCTATAGAAGTAGTAGTAGTAGTAGTGGTGGTGGTGGGTAGTAGTAGTGGTGGTGGTGGTAGTAGTAGTGGTGGTGGTGGTGGCAGCATTAGTAGTGTACCATAAGTAGTAGCTATAGCATTAATGGTAGCAGTAGTAGTAGTAGTAGTAGTAGTAGTGGTAGTAACAGTAGTAGTAGTTAGTAGGAATACAGTAGTAGAAGTAGTAGTAGTAGCAGCGACAGACTAGAGTACGTGAAGGAAGGGCAGACCTAGAGGATTGTGTATATGCAGGCCACGTGTATAAAGAAATTATCGTATGAAATGACCTGAAAGTGACAGAATTAGGAAAATAAGAGACCATAGAAAATATTGCTTTAAAATATTCTCTCTCTCTCTCTCTCTCTCTCTCTCTCTCTCTCTCTCTCTCTCTCTCTCTCTCTCTCTCTCTCTCTCTCTCTCCTCTCTCTCTCTCTCTCTCTCTCTCTCTCTCTCTCTCTCTCTCTCTCTCTCTCTCTCTCTCTCTCTCTCAACTCTTTCAACTTCCCGCTTCCCTTTCCTTCTCTTCCTCTTATCTTTTCCCTGCTCCCCCCACGCTTCCACCCCAACACCACCCCAACACTCGCGTCGTCGAAGGGGAGGTTGCAAGGGCTGTGGGGGTCCGGGAGAGGGATTTCCAAGCGAGTAACCTTGATGGAGGACGGTTTTTACTTCAGCTTGGTAGGTTGCTGAGGCTAGCTAGGTGTTGGAGGAAGGAGGAGGAGGGAGGAGGACTTAGCAAGCGATGGACTGGGTGGGGAGATAGAAAAACAAGTGAGTGAAGAGAATTTAATGTCTGTTTCATATTTTCAATCACATTTTTGGCTTTTTTTTTTAATATTTTCCCCATTATTATTACCTTATTAGTTTTTTTTACGTAGGTAGGCTTAGTTTACTACTGTTATTCTATTCTATTATTATTATTATCATCATTATCATAGTTATATTTTATTTATTTATTTATTTATTGTTATTATTATATATTTGTGTGTGTGTATGTGTGTGTGTGTGTGTGTGTGTGTGTGTGTGTGTGTTGTGTGTTTTGTGTGTGTGTGTGACGCAGGCTGACGTAACAACACACGACCATGAGCTGCGCGGCGCAAAGGAATGTATTTAAGAGAGAGAGAGAAAAAACCCCACTAACCTGGTGTTCGCTGGTTGCAAAAGATCCTTGACATTAATGACATTTTGGGGAGTCCCGAGGAGCAGTTTTTTTTCCTACTATTTTGTTTGTTGCTGTACTTCCCTCATCTCTTCCTCCTTCTTCTCTTCCTCCTCCTCCTCCTCTTCCTTCTCTTCCTCGCCCTCCTCCTCGTCCTAGTCTTCCTCCTCTTCGTCCTCCTTCTCCTCTCCTTCTTCCTCGCCCTCTTCTTCTTCTTCCTCGTCCTCCTCTTCTTCTTCCTCGTCCTCCTCCTCGTCCTCCTCCTCCTCGTCCTCCTCTTATTCCTCTTATTCCTCTTATTCCTCTTTCTCCTCTTCCTCTTCCTCCTCCTCCTCCTCCTCCTCCTCCTCCTCCTCCTCCTCCTCCTCCTCTTCTTAGTAATCACCAGCACCCCCCCCTTCTTCTCCCCCCCCCCTGTGTCCTTCATGTACTACTGATTCTTATCTTTGTGTTAGTGTTATTAAGAAGAAAAAGTTGTGATTGCCGTGATGTTGCATTATCGTATGAGGTGTCCTTCCAACCCCCTTCATCTTGGCCATTGTCATGTTCTCTTTCTTTCACTTCCTGTTTTTCTTCTCTCTCTCTCTCTCTCTCTCTCTCTCTCTCTCTCTCTCTCTCTCTCTCTCTCTCTCTCTCTCTCTTTAATCGCTTCCACTCTCCTCGCCTCCCTTCGCCCTCATTCAGTATGCCGTTTTTTCTTTTCATCTCTTCTTCCACTTTATCTCTGCTCTGATCTGTTTCTCTTGCTTTGATTTTCTATTCCTTCTCTTCTTCCTTTTGTTCTCACTATGACGTGCCTCTCTCTCTCTTCTCTCTCTCTCGCTCTCGCTCTCTCTCAGCGTGTAGCGTCCCTGCATTCGGTCAGCGGTTCGAGTCCACCAAGTTCGTCTGGTGTGTGGCGCTTTGTATAGTCAATAACCTTGTAGTTGGTACTTGCAAAGTGTCTAGATAGGATCCAAAGTATCTTCCTCTTCTCTTCTCTCTCTCTCCTTTCTCTTCTCTATCTCATCTCTCTCTCTCTCTCTCTCTCTCTCTCTCTCTCTCTCTCTCTCTCGCTCTC
>JACEEZ010019079.1:111906-149406 GCA_016584305.1 Chionoecetes opilio | reverse complement strand
TTTGTTTCTCTCTCTCTCTCTCTCTCTCTCTCTCTCTCTCTCTCTCTCTCTCTCTCTCTCTCTCTCTCTCTCTCTCTCTCATACACACCCACGCACGCACACCCACGCACGCACACCCACGCACGCACACCCACGCACGCACACACACCCACGCACACACACCCACGCGCACACACCCACACACACACACACACACACACACACACACACACACACACACACACACACACACACACACACACACATTCAGACAGTCTTTCTTACAGGAGGGCCACAGGGTATTTTCAACCCCTTCGTCTTTTTAACTGGCCTCGGTGGTAACAACAGACCTCAGTTTGGCCAACGACCCCAATTTGGCCAACGACCCCAATTTGGCCAGCAACCCCAATTTGGCCAGCAACCCCAATTTGGCCAGCAACCCCAATTTGGCCAGCAACCCCAATTTGGCCAGCAACCCCAATTTGGCCAGCAACCCCAATTTGGCCAGCAACCCCAGAATGGCCAACAACAACCCCAGAATGGCCAACAACAACCCCAGAATGGCCAACAACAACCCCAGAATGGCCAACAACAACCCCAGAATGGCCAACAACAACCCCAGAATGGCCAACAACAACCTCAGAATGGCCAACAACAACCCCAGAATGGCCAACAACAACCCCAGAATGGCCAACAACAACCCCAGAATGGCCGACAACAACCCCAGAATGGCCAACAACTCCAATTTGGCCAACGACCCCAATTTGGCCAACGACCCCAATTTGGCCAACGACCCCAATTTGGCCAACGACCCCAATTCGGAACTCCACCTCAGTTTGGCTTCGTCTCACCGTCTCTGTTTGGGCCTGTCAACCCACCCCAGACCTTCGATATAAGTTAGTTGACAGATGGATGCTTCGTTAGTTAATATATAGTTAATGTACATACATAGTAGAGGTTCCTTATGGTGGTGGTGGTGGTTGAAGGTATTGAAGGATGGTAACAGCAGAGGATCGATCATGGTGAAGGAGTCATGGTCAAGGAAGGTGCATGGAAGTGTGTATGGGAAAAGGAAAAAAATGTAACTGTAGAAAAAATGGTAATTCATATTCATAGTTGAAGACAAGTCATTTGGTTCAGGTAGTAGAAGCAGTGGTGGTGGTTGAAGTAATAGTAGTAGTAGTAATCTAAAACACAACAGTATATGGTCTCGCGCACCCTGCCTTGACTACTAATAACCACTCATCATCGTATTCATATTGTTACTAATTTGTCACCGGTAATTAATGCTTTACTAACCTTTGCTTGCCGCTATATGACGACCACAGCATTCACGACCACATCCCATACCACTAAGTCATACTGAATCCACCTTATAGCTCTGACATTGTATAGTTATCTTAGTTTGCTGGTAATTGCTTTTAAAAATTGATGATTTACCAGAAATTTCCAAGCCCAGTGGAACCACGCGTTTGTATGTCATTGTTACATAATGTCCTTGTTAATTTCAGTGTAACGAGTTTCAGTCATGTTGTGCTCTGTTTGATAACATTTGATATTATGTTATTTTATTTTTTTCATATCATATTTCAAGTTATGATTTAGAGGCCACGTTAACGAGTATTTCACAAGGTTTTAGGTGTCATCAGTCTGAACCTTGCAAGTATTTTATTTGTTTTGTTTTAACGATTTTTCTTTATTGATTAAGAAAGTAATGAATTGGCCACCCTCTCATAGTTAACCCTTTCATACCCAAATATTTCCTTTGCTATATAAAATCGTCTGTTGTTAGCCATAGAATTACGAAAACTAACTTAATATACCAAATTAGCTAGTGGACAAGGATACTAAACAGGTCATATCTATAAAATATTTGCTATATTCATTACGATCGTCTAATGGTAGTCAAATTACAATGAAAATTACGTTCTGGGACTCAAGGGGTTAAAAGGGTCAACATTACGCCTTTCCCCGCTGACACCAGGTGGCGGGAACCGTGGCGGGAACCGAGGCGGCGGCCGCAGGAACATCAACTGTAACAGGAACAGAAACAAGAACAAGCCGGAGTGCCAGGGCGAGGGCCAGGGCCAGGGTGAGTGCAAGCGCGCGTACACACACAAACATACGTATGTACATAATATTATTTTGTCCGCAGCTTCATTAACCCCTTCACGCCCAGATCTTTCCTTTGGTACATAAAGTTGTCTTTTGTTAGCCATAAAATTACGAAAAGTAACTGAATATACCAAATTAGCTAGTGGACAAGGGTATTAAGGGTCATAGCTATAGAATATTGCTTACATTCATTAAAATAGTCTAATGGAAGCCAAAATACAAAGGAAATTACATTCTGGGCCTCAAGGGGTTAAATTATATAATCTCTATAAGAGTGATTTGCTCGATATTGCTCCATGTTTCTATTCACCTGCATGACATTTGTGTATAGTCCACTATAATATAAGTCTGTACAATATCATGTATAAAGCTTTGCTAAGGTAACCATAAGACTGATCCCTGTATATATATATTACACATCATATGTATATCCGATGCAAACACAAGCTCACAATGATCAACACCAATAGCCTATCACTGGATAACACGTATATCCATAAAAGAGAAACACGCAAGCGTCTAGTTAGTTCAGCCATAACCATGTATTAATGTGTTGAAATTTATTTATACGAAATATTACATGGTTTTATTGCGAAGACTATGTTAACTGTACGTGTTAGGTGTGTACACGTGTTAGTAGGTGTGTACACGTGTTAGTAGGTGTGTACACGTGTTAGTAGGTGTGTACACGTGTTAGTAGGTGTGTACACGTGTTAGTAGGTGTGTACACGTGTTAGTAGGTGTGTACACGTGTTAGTAGGTGTGTACACGTGTTAGTAGGTGTGTACACGTGTTAGTAGGTGTGTACACGTGTTAGTAGGTGTGTACACGTGTTAGTAGGTGTGTACACGTGTTAGAAGGTGTGTACACGTGTTAGTAGGTGTGATTGGTGGGAAGTTGCTAACAAACGTCAAAGCTCGACTGCTGGACTTTTAAAATATATATTTGTACCTTCCCACCAGTCAGTGTGTGTGTGTGTGTGTGTGTGTGTGTGTGTGTGTGTGTGTGTATTTTATATGATAGTTTTACAGTATTTATAATTCAAATTAGTTACATTTCTTGTCATTTATATACAGCTTTAAAACTTGTCCTTACTTTCATTACGGGATCCTTTGCACGCAGGTAACGGCAACGGCCGCCCCAACAGACCGAACAGAGGCGACAGAGATGACAGGCCTGGGAATCGCCCCAACAGACCCAACAGACCCAACAGACCCAACAAAGGCGGCAGCGGCATCAACTGTAATCGTAGGCGGAACAGAAAGTTGCCGGAGTGTATGGCCGACGGTGTGCCGAGCGCAGGTAAGTGTTCCTCTATAGCAACAGCTGTATATATACAGCTGTATATTGTTACAACAGTAACAATATACACTTGACATTTAAACGTAAAACAGAGGAAGATTAAGAAGAAGGAAAAAAGTAGACTGAGGAGGGGATAGGATGTAGACTAACTAATAAACTACTATATATATAGAGAGAGAGCGAGTTTTGGGGTATCGTGGCGGGCATCAGGTGAGCCCTATGTGTGTTGACAGACCTGCTGGAGCTGGCCAACAGAGTGCCGTGGCTCAACGACGTGTCGGCGGGCGGCAACGTGGTGGAGCTGACGGGACTGCCCAGCACCCCGCGCATGCAGTCCCGGCGATACCAGCTGGCGCTCAATCAGGTGTGTGTGACTGTATGTGTGTGACTGTATGTGTGTGACTGTATGTGTGTGACTGTATGTGTGTGACTGTATGTGTGTGTGTATGATGTGTGTATGACTATGTTTTTATGACTGTGTTTATGACTTGTGGGTGTGTGTGTGTTTGTATGACTTATGGGTGTGTGTCTGTGTGTGTATGACTTGTGGGTGTGTGTCTGTGTGTGTGTATGACTTGTGGGTGTGTGTGTCTGTGTGTGTGTGTGACTTGTGGGTGTGTGTCTGTGTGTGTGTGTGTATGACTTTGTGTGTGTGTATGTGTGTGTGTGTTAGTATGTGTGTCAAAAGGAGTAATTATGCTGCACTTTATTACCCAATAAATCATTTTAACAGCATTTATTATCAACAGAGAATGACATACTACGTACCCTTGCCTCTTGTATCATAAGTGTGTGTATATGTGTGTCTACTACTGTCAGCTTTTCTTAACACCTCGATACCCATCTTCGCCACAGTAGCACGTCACTTTCTCTCCCTCCACAGCCGGACTTGCCCTTCCAAGCCTGCTCAACACCCCGTCGCGAAGAAGGCTTCTGTCGCTATCTGCAAAACTGTATCCTGCCAGAGTTCGCCAACAGCTTCAGAGACTACCTTCCCTATGCCTGCCTCGTCGAAGGGAAGTAAGTATTAGAGGCTCACTTTGCCAGTCACACAAGTATTAGAGGCTCACTTTGCCAGTCACACAAGTATTAGAGGCTCACGCTGCCAGTCACACAAGTATTAGAGGCTCACGCTGCCAGTCACACAAGTATTAGAGGCTCACGCTGCCAGTCACACAAGTATTAGAGGCTCACGCTGCCAGTCACAAGTATTAGCTCACTGCATCAATCGTTAGAGGCTCACGCTGCCAGTCACACAAGTATTAAGAGGCTCACACTGCCAGTCACACAAGTATTAGAGGCTCACGCTGCCAGTCACACAAGTATTAGAGGCTCACGCTGCCAGTCACACAAGTATTCGAGGCTCATACTGCCAGTCACACAAGTATTAGAGGCTCACGCTGCCAGTCACATCAGTATTAGAGGCTCACGCTGCCAGTCACACAAGTATTAAGAGGCTCACGCTGCCAGTCACACAAGTATTAAGAGGCTCACACTGCCAGTCACACAAGTATTAGAGGCTCACGCTGCCAGTCACACAAGTATTCGAGGGTCACGCTGCCAGTCACACAAGTATTCGAGGCTCATACTGCCAGTCACATGAGATGACCACTCATGTCTTCCTGTTCATGGCGTGAGAACATGGATACAAGAAAATGAATAAGAAAAAAACTAATTGTGGTCATTCTCTATTTCAGGTTCCTGGGAGCTTGCTGTCCTATAAGTGCCAACAACAACAACCTGAAGCCCACCACCCCTGCCCCCACCACACCCCGCCCTACCCCCCGCCCCACCACGCCCCCCAGTGAAGCCAGAGGTAAGACTGAACCCAACACTTACCAATGAGTTCCACTTATCACTTAACCCCTTGAGGCCCATATCGTAATTTTCAGTGTAATTTGGCTACCGTTTTTTTTCATGCATGAATATAAGCAATTTTTTTTATAGACATGACCTGTTTAGTATCCTTGTCCACTATCTAATTTGGTATATTAAGCTACTTTTCTAAATTTCATGGCTAACAATAGATGATTTTATATATTAATGGAAAGATCTGGGCGTGAAGGGGTTAAGTAACAGTTAACAGGAACTATCTCGTGTAGGTCTCACGGCCTCTTGTAGCTTCCTTATTTTCTTATGTTCTTCTTATGTTCTTAATTAAGCCGGTCCAGAGGAGGAATAACTCATTACCATGTTATGGCTTCACCAGGGTGTGGACTGATTGCCAAGCCGCCGCCCACAAGGATCGTCGGGGGTAAGCCAGCGGACCCCCAGGAGTGGCCGTGGATCGCTGCCTTGCTGCGGAACGAGGCCACGCAGTTCTGTGGTGGCACACTCATCACCAACCAACACGTGCTGACCGCCGCACACTGCGTCGTTGAGTGAGTCCTCGTCTTCTTATACCCTGCAGTGTAATCTCGTAGCTGTAGGTGTGTCTGTAGTATATATATATTTTTTTTTCTTTTCTTTCATTTTACATAACAAAGGACAGGCCAAAAAGAAAAAGATGAAAAAAAGAAAAAAAGAGTTAACAAAATATAGGCATTTCACCAACATTCACCTTAAGCATGAGATCTTAAGATAGAATGAAATTTTTGCCTCGTTAAAAAAAATAGACTATACCACGTGTAGGTATCGCGGCCTCCTGTTATTATAGCTTCCTTATTTTCTTATGTTCTTATGTCCTCCTCCTCCTCCTCCTCCTCCTCAGCTTCACCAAGGAGTCCATCACCGTGCGGCTGGGCGAGTACACTTTCGACAACACCGCTGATTCCCCGCACGTGGACTTCAAGGTGAAGACGATGACGCCCCACGAGCACTACGACACCAACACCTACGTCAACGACATCGCCCTCATCACCCTGGATAGCTCCACAGAATTTAACGATGCCATCTGGCCCGTCTGTCTCCCAGACTCCGACGACACTTACCTAGGGCGCGATGCTACGGTAGTGGGTGAGTACAAGATTAATAGACATACTATACTTTACTATATATTTTTCCTTTTATATTATACTTTATATTTGCTTTATATTTTTTATTTTACTATTTATACTATACTTTAAAAGTCTATTGATCTTGGGTGAGTATTAGTCTGCCTTGCACCCGAACATTCATTACTTTATTGCTTGCAGTTTCTAGGAATTCAATTTTTTCAAGAGGAGCAACAAGACACCTCCCGAACTAAATTGGCCCATCCCCCCTTTTTATATTCTCTTACGGTCTCCTTTATAGGGACTGGCAACTGAGTGGGCTTTTTGTTACTTTTTTTTTTTTTTTGCCCTTAGCCAGTCCTTTGTGATGCTAGAAAAAAAGAAGAAAAAAGTGATATGCAGAACGGGATTAATTTTTTAGCAGCAGTGAACAATAAGTCAAATCTTGTCATCCGGCGCCTCAGTAAGTTTCCTCCGCAGGCTGGGGCACCATCTACTTCGGCGGCCCCGTTGCCTCCACGCTGCAGGAGGTCACCATTCCCGTCTGGTCCAACACTGACTGTAACGCGGCCTACGAACAGGACATCATCGACAAGCAGATCTGCGCGGGGGCCAAGGAGGGCGGCAAGGACTCCTGTCAGGTATACATACATAACCCCCTTTGTACCTGTTCCTGCCATTGACTCGGTCCATTTGAACTCTAAGTATTTGTGTGTGTGTGGGGGGGGGGGGTGCTATGTAGGGGGTTGGTGTGTGTGGGGGGGTTGGTGTGTGTGTGTGGTTGTTGTTTGTGTGTGGTTGTTGTGTGTGTGTGTGTGTGTGTGTGTGGTTGCTGTATGAGGGAGGTTGCATGCGTGGGGGCTCGTGTATAGGTACCTGTATGCGTGAGTGCAGATAAGTTTGTCAAATTCCATTACAGAGTTACATAGGTAGAGGTAACGCTACGACTGATTGGTAATGTGACAATGGTAATGTGTGCGTGCTGGACACCTGTAGGTTGTTCAGGCCCGTAATATTATAATTATCTACAAAGGCCTGTGCTAAATTTTCCAGGAACAGTCTTTTATCACCTTTCTCACACTTTTCTTGACCGCAAGTGCAAGATCGTGCCATAAACTGCCATTCTTTAGGAGGCTAGATAGATTCATGGATGGGGATGAAAGGTGGATGTAGGTAGTGTTAAGTAACGGGAACTACCACGTGTAGGTCTCACGGCCTCTTGTAGGTTCCTTATTTTCTTATGTTCTTATGTTCTTGACCTGCAGGGCGACAGTGGCGGTCCCCTTCTGCTGCAGCAAGGCGGCGCCAACCGGTGGGCGTTGGCGGGCGTGGTGTCGTGGGGCATCCGGTGCGCCGAGCCTGGCAACCCCGGAGTGTACACCCGCGTGAGCAAGTACAGCGACTGGATCAGACAGAATGCTGGGTAAGACATCCAGGACGAGGCTGCCTCACGCCCCCTCTGTGTACGTTGGGGTGTGTGTACCTCAAGAAAGTCTCAAATAAACCAAGATCAATAGACTTTTAATGATGGCTAGTTTATTAATCTTGAAATAAATACAAAGCATTCATGATCAGTAGGTCCGTCGCCGCATGGAAGTAAGCGTGAGGCGGCAATTTATATTTTAGGGTATTTTAATTAGGGTGTTTATGTGGCGTTCTTGGGCAAGCGAGACTGCCAAAAGAAAATTGTTTTTTATGTAGTGTACAGATGTTGATGTTTTATCTTTTTATTTATCGAACACATATCAAAACATAAACAGCTTTTACAATAAACATTATACTGAAATAATGATGAGTAAATGACAATGATTTGAGTCTGTGGTTTTTTTCCTGGCGCCGCGCTCATCCGTGCTTGGCAGTGAAAGTTGAGGTTCATTATTGGGTGAAATTATTGGGTGAAAAACTGGCACGCAAATATTTTTTTCTCATTTATTTTTTGTCCAAATCATCATGTTACAAATCTAGGATGTGAGATGACAACCAGCCAGTACTTATAGTGTTGAGGCTCAGGGTAAGGGAGGCTGTGTGGCTGGTGAACTTGTAGAGTCTGTGTGGCTGGTGAACTACCATGTGTAGGTCTCGCGGCCTCTTGTAGCTTCCTTATTTTCTTATGTTCTTCTTATTTCTGGACTTGTAAAGGCTCTGTGCTAGGAGGCTCAGTTTCTCTTCTCACTCTTCTTATCCTGAAAGAATGAAAGAACATGACGCCATTCCTTCATTAACTTATTATTATCATTAACATCACCATTATTATTGCTAAGTTACCATTATTATTATTATCATCATTACCAGTAAGTTCATAATACAGGTCAACCTAAATTACAATTTCGACAGCATTGATATATTTGGAAATTAATGAAATTCAATTAAGTATTAGGCATCAAAGACTCAATAATTATATACATCACAAATATCTATTAGTACAAGGACGCTGAAAAGTCTGTTTATTTTTCCAGCCAAACACAATTACATGACCGAAAAAGTTGTGATCATTAATTAAGCTGCATCTTTGTTTATGGTTAATTAGCAAAAATGGTGATGACTGCAACACGGCGGAAAGAATGGCTTAGTTATATGAATAACTAATTGTTATGGAAATTATATTGGTAAAGCTCCTCTCTTACTAATGATTTTGACATTTATAGTTCGAAATTTAATAGTAATAATGATAATAATGATAATAACAATTACCATAGTGATAATGATAATAATAATGATAGTCATAATTTTGATAACGATACTACTACTCGTTCTTTTGAGTTTCTCCTTCCAAGTTTTTTTTTTATTACATTAATTTTGATGTATATATTTTTTTGCCTAGATGTTCTTTCTGTTTCAGTCTGTTTGTTTGTATATCTGTCTCTGTATGTATGCCTGTCTACATGTATGCATCTATATGTCTGTCTTTCTGTCTACTATTATCTACTACTACTATTATTACCATTCACCACTACTATCTATCTCTACAACTACTACGAATATTACCACCCCTACTATTATATCACCACCACCACGTATAATGTTGATGATGATAATGATAACAATAATTAATAGTAATGATAATACTTTTACGTCCAAAGCACCAGAAACCACTAATATTGTCTATTTGCTACCGTCACTAACCTTCTTGTCTGCCCCGGTGCGTGCGAAAGCGGCCACGTTAAAACCACCTCCCAGTTGCGTATTTTGCCCCGCGATGACGGTAGGCACATTGGGGTTAGGAGGAAAAGGGATGAAGGGCACGTCACCGCCTGCGAGGGAAGGATTCTGGTGTCCCTGGTGTGATGGGAACTGTTGCTGGTGTGATGGGAACTGCTGCTGGTGTGATGGGAATTGTTGGTTTGAAGGGAACTGCTGTTGGTGTGATGGGAATTGCTGCTGGTGTGATGGGAACTGCTGCTGGTGTGATGGGAAGTTTTGTTGGTGTTGAATTCCTCCTGTAGGGAAGACAACATAATTATATACTATAGGAACTTGATGAAGGGGTGATGCACGATAGGGTCTCTGTATATGAAAAGGTACCCTAATGCACGATGGTTCAGTAAGTCAAGAGTTTGTTATAAGTATCTCTGAGTTAGCAGGACACACGAACCGACCCTTATGAGTACAAGAAAAAAATATAAGTACTGTAAAAGAGGTGTAATTAGATTTTACAAGCCTTTGACAAAGACTGTATACTAAAGAAAGACGGGAAATATTCTTATCCAACATCTTATCTATAATAATATAAGCGAAAGTGTGTCTGTCTGTCTGTCTGTCTGTGTGTGTGTGTGGTATAGGTTCCGCCCCCCGTGGCGCAATCACCTCATATGGCACATTTTTGGAACCGGGTTGACCAGGGGAAGGTCATAAGCCCAATTATGAGATGATCCGATCACTTTTTTTTTTTTTTTTTTTTTTTTTTTTTTTTTTTTTTTTAGCAGCCTATTAGCGATAATTGTGGGAAAAAAAAGTGGGTTGCGAGAATTGAGGAAACCTTGATGTAGGGTGATGGGTAATGGGTGAGTGAATGGGTGGGGTGATGGGTAATGGGTGTGGGGTAATGGGTGTGGGGTGATGGGTGAGTGAATGGGTGCGAGGTGATGGGTTGGGGGTGATGGGTGAGGGAATAGGTGGGGGGTGATGGGTAATGGTAAATATAAGCGAAAGTGTGTATGTCTGTCTGTCTGTGTGTGTGTGTGTGTGTGTGTGTGTGTGTCTGGTATAGGTTCCGCCCCCCGTGGCGCAATCACCTCATATGGCACATTTTTGGAACCGGGTTGACCAGTGGAAGGTTTTAAGCCCAATTATGAGATGATCCGATCACTTTTTTTTTTTTTTTTTAGCAGCCTATTAGCGATAATTGTGAAAAAAAAGTGGGTTGCGAGAATTGAGGAAACCTTGATGTAGGGTGATGGGTAATGGGTGAGTGAATGGGTGGGGTGATGGTAATGGGTGTGGGGTGATGGGTGAGTGAATGGGGGGGGGTGATGGGTGATGGGTGAGGGAATAGGTGGGGGGTGATGGGTAATGGTAAATATAAGCGAAAGTGTGTGTGTCTCTGTCTGTCTGTGTGTGTGTGTGTGTGTGTGTGTGTGTCTGGTATAGGTTCCGCCCCCCGTGGCGCAATCACCTCATATGACACATTTTTGGAACCGGGTTGACCAGGGGAAGGTTTTAAGCCCAATTATGAGATGATCCGATCACTTTTTTTTTTTTTTTTTTAGCAGCCTATTAGCGATAATTGTGAAAAAAAGTGGGTTGCGAGAATTGAGGAAACCTTGATGTAGGGTGATGGGTAATAGGTGAGTGAATGGGTGGGGTGATGGGTAATGGGTGTGGGGTGATGGGTGAGTGAATGGGTGGGGGGTGATGGGTTGGGGGTGATGGGTGATGGGCGAGGGAATAGGTGGGGGGTGATGGGTAATGGGTGAGTGAATGGGTGTGTGGTTATGGGTAATGGGTGAGTGAATGGGTGGGGGGTGATGGGTAATGGGTGAGTGAATGGGTGGGGGGTGATGGGTAATGGGTGAGTGAATGGGTGGGGGGAATACATACATTTCTACATCCATGATTTCAGGAAAGTTAGAAGGGGCTATCTGGAGAGTCTGTGTTTGGTGGGCCTTCGGCCCACCAAACACAGGTGGTGGGCCGAAGGCCCACCAATAACCCTCCGCAGGAGCTAGCCAAAAAGTCCGCCCGGAGGGCGGCTTTGCGGCTAGTAATAATATAAGCGAAAGTGTGTCTGTCTGTGTGTGTTGGTATAGGTTCCGCCCCCCGTGGCGCAAACACCTCATATGGCACATTTTTGGAATCAGGTTGACCAGGGGAAGGTCATAAGCCCACTTATGAGATGATCCGATCACTTTTTTTTTCTTTTTTTTTTAGCAGCCTATTAGCGAGAATTGTGAAAACAAAAGTGGGTTGCGAGAATTGAGGAAGCCTTGATGTAGGGTGATGGGTAATGGGTGAGTGAATGGGTGGGGTGATGGGTAATGGGTGTGGGGTGATGGGTGGGGGTGATGGGTTGGGGGTGATGGGTGAGGGAATAGGTGGGGGGTGATGGGTAATGGGTGAGTGAATGGTGTGTGGTGATGGGTAATGGGTGAGTGAATGGGTGGGGGGTGATGGGTAATGGGTGAGTGAATGGGTGTGTGGTGATGGGTAATGGGTGAGTGAATGGGTGGGGGGTGATGGGTAATGGGTGAGTGAATGGGTGTGGTGATGGGTAATGGGTGAGTGAATGGGTGGGGGTTGAGTGAATGGGTGGGGGGTGATGGGTAATGGGTGTGTGGTGATGGGTAATGGTGAGTGAATGGGTGGGGGGTGATGGGTAATGGGTGAGTGAATGGGTGTGTGGTGATGGGTAATGGGTGAGTGAATGGGTGGGGGGTGATGGGTAATGGGTGAGTGAATGGGTGGGGGGTGATGGGTAATGGGTGTGTGGTGATGGGTAATGGGTGAGTGAATGGGTGGGGGGTGATGGGTAATGGGTGAGTGAATGGGTGGAGGGCGATGGGTAATGGGTGAGTGAATGGGTGGGGGTGATGGGTAATGGGTGAGTGAAAGGGTGGGGGGTGATGGGTAATGGGTGGGGGGTGATGGGTAATGGGTGAGTGAATGGGTGTGTGGTGATGGGTAATGGGTGAGTGAATGGGTGGGGGGTGATGGTAATGGGTGCGTGAATGGGTGGGGGGTGATGGGTAATGGGTGAGTGAATGGGTGTGTGGTGATGGATAATGGGTGAGTGAATGGTGTGTGTGGTGTGGGTAAATGGTAGTGGTGAGTAAATGGGTGGGGGGTGAATGGGTAATGGGGTGAGTGAATTGGTGTGGGGGGTGATGGGTAAACCCTGATGGGTGAGGGAAGGGTGGGGGGGGCGGTGATGGGGTGATGGAATGGGGTGAGTGAAAAATGAGGCGTGGGGGGGAATTAAATTACATACATTTTCTTACATCACATGCATTCAGGAAAAAGTTTAGAAGGGGCTATCTGGAGAAGGTTCCATGGGTTTTGGTGGGCCTTCGGCCCTCGCCCACCAAAAACCAAAAAAACACAGGTGGTGGGGCCGACGAAGGCCCACCAAATAGACCTTTCCGCAGGAGCTAGCCAAAAAAGTCCGCAGGGAGGGTGGCTTTGGCTAGGCTAACAAATAAGTGTAGCCAGAAGATGCAGTAGCACCCGATTTTTCTTGTCGTTTAGAGCGCTATCTATTGGAGTGACGAAAAAACTACCTCAGGTGAGTTTCCAGATATGCTCAAGCCTTTTATTTTTCTATATCTTCAGGGAAAAATATTAGATATATTCAAGGAAAAAATTGGTGTTCATATATGGGTATGCACACAGTACACGTAGTGTAGTGTCAGTTTCGGTCATAGGGAA
Source organism: Chionoecetes opilio (assembly GCA_016584305.1). Taxonomy (NCBI): domain Eukaryota; kingdom Metazoa; phylum Arthropoda; class Malacostraca; order Decapoda; family Majidae; genus Chionoecetes; species Chionoecetes opilio. The sequence goes on along the minus strand of JACEEZ010019079.1, from coordinate 136,216 downwards.
GGCGGTTAGTAGCGTATGGTAATATTTCGGTGGAGGTTTGCAGGAGCATACACGTCCTTGTCACCACCCCGGTTAGCTCAAAAGAGGGTGGGCACGAGCGGGACGTCAGAGTTTTGATTCCCAAAGATGCAAATTGTTAAAACAACCACGCGGATGATGATTGCACAGGGATACGGTAATGACTACGTGATTTTTGCACGGCACACCCCTAAAAGTGTTTAATTTACGGAATTTATTTAATTTCTGCCCCACCAATATAGTTCATTGGTGTCTATTTTTGACCTATCTGCAAAAAGAAATTCACTGATTTGTTGTTCCTATTTTGTTCTTACGTAAAATCAAGAAAATTCTAAAGATATTTTGGTTTCCTTCCTACATGGTTGTTGTACATGCAACGACTTTCATCCGATATTATGTGATTTCCAGGTGGCCGTTGTAGTTCAAAACATGTATCCTTAATCCACATATCTGCATACTGTACAATTCACACTTCGTTGCTGCTTTAGAATAGTCATAGCTCAAATTGACGCTCGCTAACGGCCCTCATACTAGTGACGATATAGACAATTCTTAAAAGAGTAACCGTTAGCCTTTACTACACATTATTTTGAAGCTTTCCAGTCTTTTCTTTAGTATTACCGTCTTAGCCTTTTAGATCTTCGTGTTACGATAACTGATTGAGCGTTGTTTTATATAGGTCTGATAAAAAACATGGTGTGCAAAGACTATATACCACCAGTGTCTCCTGGCCTCTATGATGGTTTAATCCGTCTCCAGTCATCAATCAATTCAATCATGGGGGGCATACGCCGCCGGGGGGCGGTCGCCCGCCCACCATACGACGCCACTCCGGGTGGTTTCACGGGGGTAACCACCGTGCGATTTCCCATGCAGGCTCCTTTTCCCTACCAAGCATGGTCCTCTCGACAAGAAAACATCAAAACTCTGCCCCAGCCACGAGCATTGTGGGCGGCCCCACTTGGCCTTCTCCTCCACGCCGGATTGTCTCTTACCAGATACAACCCGATGGAAAGGGATCGGTTTCATGGGTTACATGGTTAGCAGTGGCCAAATGCCAATATTGGAACGGCTTTTGAAGTATATGAAAAAAGCCTATTTGGGTTCCCCTGACACGAGCTAGTGCACTAAGCTATAGGATAGGAAAAGATCGCCACCCCAGGGCAAACCCTGGGTTGTTAATACAGCACAAACCAAAATACCGAACATCTGGTTAAGGTAAAAGGGTACCACTAGGAACTGAAAGAAAAAAAGAAACATTTGATGTCTGGCATTTTCCGTGCTCAATCCTGACCGAGGCCGGGCCTGTCCGCCAGCCGGGCTCGTGAGCACATCTAAAAAAAAACCATCACCGGCGGAGAGGCGGCTGAAAACTTGGCGGGGCGGGAAGGGAAGGTGGTTGGGAACGCTTATAGTGGGAGGCCGATTCGCTAAGGCGTGCACTAGCTCGTCAGGGGACCCAAAAATAGGCTTTTTCATACTTCAAGCCGCATTTTAGGTCACCTTAGAGGCTAGTGCACTAAGAGACCTGCCACTTTGGAGGACCGGGGCAAGAAGCGAAGCGCCCGAACCCCCGCGGGGAGCAAAAAGAGCAACTGCACAAGAACAAAACGTACACTAGTATATATATCACCCGAATCAGCGGAGAACGTCAATCAATGGCGCGAGGCCCGGCGTTCTTTCTCCACCACCCCATGCCCATCCGGGACGGAAGGGACAGTATCCCCAGGGCAACACAGGGGAAAAGTCCACGGACGGAGTGGGCACAGCGTATACGAGACACGACGAGCACGAGGCCGTACTCTCCACTGTCACCCCTCCCGTAACCCTCTCCAAGAGAATGGGGCGGAGGACAGGCCAGGAAGGCCAGAGCCAAGCAAGCAACACGCAGCAAAACCATGGGCGCGTAGGGGCAGTGACCCGGATCCGCACGAACTCGAATGACGCCCGGCAGACCCGGACGGCAATCCCCCCCCCACCCTGGTTGGTGGGGGACGACCAGTCTAGTGACAGGATCGCGGTAACAGGAACTGCGGTGTGGTCACACGCCAGGGCGGCTCGGAAAAAGAATCCAGGTAACACCGGAGGCGCCGAAAACGGGCACAAAAGGGGTCGGCCCCCCCCCCCCCCCCCGGTGCGTCACAGACAGAGAAGCCGGAACGGAACGACGACCGGTTTGGAGACGAGTGGATTGCCGTCCTGCCTGCTCGTTCTACCCAGCAACCTTGGGCGAGCAGGAGAGAGGGAGAGCAGCGGAGCCGGCCCGCGAGTAAGGTCGGCACTGGGTGGGTACAATCGCGACACGTCCAGCGCCCTCAGCCTGAGACAGCCCGAAAACCTCGTTAGCCAGGGCCACCAGGAACAAGGCATTTCTGAAGGAGGCGATGTTCCGGCAGCGTCCGACCCAAAACCTCGGTAGCCCTGCAGGAACCGAGCAGAACCTTCTCAGACAGAAGAGGACCAGGACGACGGGGAGGGGGGTTTTTGGTGAACAAACCCCTCTTCAACAGGTGTAACAGAACCCGGTCCAGGACAAACCCCAACCGTATTTTATTTGAGGGTTCAGCCAGCGGCCCGCTAGTGTGAAGTGGAGAGAGAGCTAGCGAAGAGGACCCTCCACGGTCGCTGGGCCTAGGCAAGGATGAGGAAATCCAGGACGACCATTCAGAGACGTAGCTCCCGACGGCCCTTGAGAGTTTAGGATGGAAATGACTGCCCAATGGGCCTTCCAGTGTGACCTGATAAGTTCTCGATTAAGAGGTACGGGCGAAGAGCCCGCCGAACCTGTCTCCAGCTACCGCGTCCGGAGACCGTCCGACGGAGACGAGAGGACGGAGAAACTCAGCGTGTGTAGCTTCACAAAGGGTGGAACGAAGCCTGGCCGGGAGCCTCTCCTCCAACCCAAAGCGAGGGTCCCCTAGAGCGAACGGGGAGGGACACCAGGCCTTCAGTACGTGAAGAACCACGGTTGCCCGCCGGCAGAGAGGAGCGACCTATGGTCACCTTGCCCATGTAGGAACGCCAGTTTGTTGCATCACCGTCAGGCGGACACGGTGCCAGGAAGGCTGGAAATGGGGAACAGGTAAACATGGTTTCTGCCACCTGTTCCAGTCTTTCAGTGAGGGCGTCCGGGCATTCCCGCAGCAGACTGTCGGTCCCCCCTCGTCAAAAAAGGCCTGTCCGTTGGGCAGAAGCGGCGGGACGCGAAGAGTGTGAAGATGGTCACCTCCGGGATTGCCCCCACCGCGAGGACAGAGAGACGCAAAGCGCTCCGCGGTGAAAGCAGCCACTCCACCGACGAGCCCGGAAGCAGAGAAGCAGGGCGTCGGCCCACACATTCTCCACTCCTTGCAGGAACCTGGCAGACAGATGAAGGTGGAAACGGGCCCGCCAGGGCGAAGATCTGCTCCGAAAGGGACAACAGAAGGGCGGGATCGGATTGTCCCTTGGCCCGCGAGCACGCAGCTGCGACAGGGGACCGCCGACAATGTTGTCCATACTCGGAAGCCAGAGAGCCGTCGTTCTGGATCGGGTTCCGATCGGAGGAAGAGAATGAGGGACCAGCAGCTCCTTGAACGTTGATGTGGAAGTCTGCTGCTTCCACACCGGACCACCCGCCGAAACCCTGCCGAGCCGTCGGAAGGATTGGATTTGGCTGTAGCCTCACTAGCCCCAACACGACGTCCGACGCTATCCGACATCACGAAAAGACAGTAGGCGGGCGGCAGGCCAGCCACCCCGTCCACGCGGAGAAACCGCCCTCACCAACCACTCAGTCCAGTAGTGTGAGGGCCAGGGAGGGAGGGCCGGAGCAAGTCGCGGCCAGGCCGCACCCGGAACGGCTGTTTTCACCACCGGACAAGGTGACGGGAACGAAGGCGGCCTAGGGTGAGCCGTGCTACTTCTGCGGCGAAAGTGAGCGAGTCCGAGAAGGGGAACTCCCAATGCCTCCTTGACAAAAAACGGACACGAGGCCCGGAAGAGGCAGTTGATGAAGTCTTCGGCCGATTTTCCCCCGAGATGGCGGACCGCCAGCCGAACGGCTACGTATGTCCCATTGCCCACATATGCCCAGCCAAGTAATTGACAGTGGAAGAGGGAAAAGGGGGTGTAAGGACGGACTTTCCCCCTTGTGACTAGGAACCCATCTTCCCCTCGTACCATCCGCCCAAAGACGGTCCAGCAGCATGCGAACCGCCTTGCTCAGAGACGGGCGCGCGACACCAGCCAATCGTCCCAAATACATGAGGCAATGACCCCTGCAGACAACATCCGCTGAGCCACCACCTGTGTGTGTGTGAGACCGCGTAAAACGTAAAAAACCCTTCGGGAAGCGATGGACGAGGCCCGAAGGGCAGTCTGGTGAACTGCCACGGTGTCCGATCCCACCTGGTCAAGGGCCAGCAGGAAACGCCGGAAACGAGAATGAATGGGGGACACTGCCAGTACAGGAGTCCTTGAGATCGAGGGACGCCATCCAGTCGCCTTGCCCTCAGCCGAAGGCGGACCTGGGCCAAGGTCAGCATTACGGAACCGGTGTTGCGCACAAATCCGTTTTAGGCGGACTGAGGTCCTAAGATAAGCCAGCCTTCGAAGAGTTACTTCTGGGGTACGATGAAAAACTGCGGAAAGCGAAGACCTTTCCCCCGCGCCTTCTCAACATACCCCGGAGGAGAATCTATTCCTACCCGAAGGAGTTAGAGAGGAGGTGCATGTCGACAACTCGTAGGGCGGCGAGCCACTGTGAGAGAACCGGCGTCCAAGAATAAGGAGGTCAGTCGCCGAACAGGGGCAGAGTTCACTCCCCCTAGGGCAATCCAAGGGCCAAGGAAAGAAAGACCGTTTCGGAACCACCCTGGCCCCCAGGTCCCCACCAACCTGCCTCTGCGGCCAGGCTAGCCCGAAACCCGAGACTAGCGATCTACCCACTCTCGGCCCTGGAAGGGGGAGGCTTTCAGAAGCGGACGAGAGACCTTGGAAGAAGGCTTGTGGACAGTAGCGGGCCCGAGCGAAAGGCCCGCGATCCAGTAAGCACCCTGATACCCGGGGAAAGGCCCACCCCAACTGGACACGACGAGGATACTGGGGGCCATCACACAGGGGTGAGCACTCCTGGCACTGCCATCCCGACGAGAAGAGCCCGACGAACATGACTGGACCACCCTACCGGAACCCCCCGGCCGAGACGGTCTGGGTGGCCCGGAGTAGACACCAGAGTCGACGGTGGGGGGGATGAGGCGCGCACTTGTGCAAGGAGGGCTCGACAAGACCTCCGAATCGAAGGCGAATAATAAGCCGAGCCATAAAATTGTTCGGAGAATATAGCTGTCGAGTCGAGCTCCGGCAGGCCCCGATAAGGCCTCGCGCCCGAAAGAGCCAAAGCGGGCAGTGACGGCCCTGTCACTGGCAGGCCGACCGTCGGCGGAGGAGGAGGGCCGAACGCTCACAGGCCGGTCCGACAAAGCCCGCAGGACATCAGGCCGGGGCGAGAGAGAAGGGATCCACGGCGAGGGAGGAGAGCCACTCCGCCCAGCTGACTGAGGAAGGCAACAGAAACGAGGGTAAAAGGACGGCGTGTCTTTGTTGCATACAGCTCTGAAATTCCCGGCGAAAAAAAGCTCCTCTTTCACCGGTTGCATTGGCGCCCGCACGGACGGCTCCTTGCAGAAAGCCGGGCACACCCGGTTCACTGAAGTCATCCAAGCGACAACCCGGAGGCTGAAGGCACATGGAGACGTGAGCGGTGGGGAAGGCCCAGGAGACGCCCGAATCTGAACAGCCGTAGGAGCCACAGATCCACCCGGCAAGGCTCCTCGATCTGGGGTCGCGTAGGTCATGGTGAGGTGATATGGAGGAAGACCGCCAGATTCTTGCCACCCACCATCAGCACGATCGACGCGAGCTCATGGAAGCAGCAGGCAGGGGCGTCGGGAGTGCTGAGACGAGGAGGAGATGGACGACTTGGCGGGCCCCAACGAGAACCCAGAGACCGGTCTCGGCGAGTATACAGGACAGACGGAGTATGTGGCTGCAGTTGGCGTATGACTTCAAAGCCCCTTCGACCAACACTCCATTGTCCTTGAAGGCTACAGCATAGCCGACCTCGCCCGGTTACATTTAAAGCAGGGCACACCCCCCTACGGGGAGAGGATGAGCCGCAGCCATCCACAGCATAACAGGGCACCCCAGGCAATCGGTCGGGACGAAAAAGGTCCGACAGACGGCACGGGAGCGTTCGGAGGAGCAGAACTTGCTGCCTCGTGGACCTAAAAAGCACACGAGCAGCCTGAGGCCACAATGATCCGCTGGAAAAGAAGAGGTCAAAACACGTTTTGAGAGGGGAAAGGAGACTCTAGACGCAAACACGAAACGCCCCAAACCCCCACCTGCATCGCCCACACGCAATGCCCCGACCCCCAGGTACTGTGCGCATGGGGAGGGGAGAGGGGGGGGGGTCGGAAATGGCAGCCAGGAGGGACCGCCTCAACTCCCATACCCGGCCCATGGACTGGTCCAGGCGGACCTGGAAAGTAAATGCGGGGGGTTTGAAGGTGCCGGGCCACCAGCACAAGAGCGACCTTCCTAAGTCGTTAAACCATCCGCGCCATACTCAGCGCACACGTGACACTGCGCCCAGGCCAGGGGCGTGGCAGAACAGGGACCACCAAACCCCCTCAACAAGCCCTTGGAAGGGTCCGGGGCGGGGGGGCGGGGGGCCCGTTGGCTGGCAGAGAAAATATCGTAACCATCCGCCCCATCTCAGCTGACACGTGGACAGACCTAGGAGGGATCACCAAACCCACCGCACCGCGCCATGGTGAGGGTCGGGCGGGAGGCGGGGGGGGGGCGTGGTCTGGAGAACTACGTAACCATTCTCCACCCATCTCAGCTTACACGTGCAGACCAGTGGTAACCACGCAAACCCAAACCCCCGCACCAGCCCTTGGGGGTTTGGGGGGGAGTGGGGAGGGGTTAAGCCTTTTGCTGGACTTGGTGAGCAACACGTAACCATCAGCCCATCTCAGTCTTACACGTGGGAGACCAGGTGTCAGGCGCAGGGACGCCCTGGAGTGTGGAAATAATAATAATGCCCAGGGAGAGGAAATGGCCGAGAATTAATTTCTGGAGAAAAGGGTGAAAGCCGCGCCCTGGGGCGTAGCAACACCACAGACACAGACACCAGGCCGAATAAAATCTATTTAAGACAGCAGACTGGCCCGGCCCAGGATGAAGAAATAAAATACACCAATGCCCGTAACCTTTTGTACAGAAGGATTACGAAGCATGAATGGGTAAAAAGTAAAAACTTCACACACATCCACGTAAAGCCACGAAAAAACAGAGGGTGCTTACCATATGGCCTGAAGAGAAACAACTACAGTGTTTCTACAGGCGACGCAGACAGGTGTTGGACGCAGATGAAGGCAAAAAAAAATAAGAATGGTGGCTCCGAGGAGAGAAGCCGGCTGGCGGACAGCCGGCCTTCGCAGTCAGGATCTGGCACGGCGTTGCCAGACGTATGTTCTTTTTACTTTCAGTTCTATGTGTAGCTAGGTTATCCTAACCAGATGTCGGTATTGGTTTTCATATTGAGTATCCATTGCCTGCATTGTATAACCAGGAGTTTGCACCAGGGGTTGGCGATCTTTCCTATCCTTATCAGCTTAGTGCACTAGAAAGCTCCCTCTACGGGCCGACCTAAAAAAAGCGAAGTTGGCGCTTGGATGGATATGCAGGTAATAGGCCGCGATTCAGTCTCACGGTGCAATCGCTGATTTGACACGTAATCATCCCAGCGATACCCCATGATTCTGCGAGGACACTTATTACCAAAGGCATTGATTCGTCTCTTCAAGTCACTATTTAGTGTCCATGTCTCACAACCATAGAGTAAGACAGGGATCACAAGCGACTTGAAGATCCGGATCTTTGTCCTCCTGCACAGGTACCGACACGCATGAACAGACTGTACTGCTTCATCTAGTAAGTCTCCAAACAACTGGACCTTGGTCTTGAGCCAGGAGACCTCAAGTCCCAAAGGCTTTGCCTCCTCGTGCAGCGCCTCGAGAGCCATCACCAGGACCTCCAGCGACTCAGCAAAGATTACTGCATCATCGGCAAAAACAAGATCAGTGATCTTGGTGTTGCCGACGGATGCTCCACAATCACTTTGATCTACAACCTTGTCCAATACCCAGTCCATACAAGCGTTGAAAAGTGATGGGGCAAGGACGCACCCTTGCCTCACTCCTGTATTCACAGGAAAGAAGCTGGATACACCTGCCCCACACTTCACAGCACTCTCAGTCCCAGAATACAGACCAGTTATCAAACCAATAGACCAGTCTCCAGTCATGGTAACTGTCTATTTGAGAAGGCTATTTACTTCTTTAAGCTGTGTGGTTATGTGAAAAAGTATGAAGAAACCTGAGAGATAGAGAGGGACATTGCTGCTATTATAATATACTCTTGACTCTTGCGTGGTAGTAGATAAGGCTGATGTAAGTCTTTCCTCCATTCATAATACACAACGATACGATGTTTTAGCTTCTACAATGTGTTTTTCCTCTATAAATCAGCGTTATAGTACCAACAGCAAAATCAAGACTCTGCAAACTATCATAAGAAGGTTCGGTACATGGTGGGATATTTTTTTCCTCTCCCAGTAAAGAGAGAAAGTTGCCAGATACCACCGAGCAAACTTACCTTTTTTTCTCCGCTCTGTAGCGTAACCCACATTGTTCCGACCAAAGGCTACACAAACATACACACAAAGACTAACAAATGGTATGCAGGATAATGGTTTCAAGCTCCCCGGTCGCTGAACACAGGTAATAACTTAGTAACAAGAAGACGCTTGCACCTCTCACGGGAAGGAAGGGAAAGTGACCAGTACCTCCTCCCATATTGCGTTCTATCGGCATAACGAGTGTTGTTTGTCGTCCTACAAGAGTTTAGATATTAATTTAGCCTAAGTGAAATGCTGTAAATTATAAGCAAAAAAACACTTATAGTAATATAAGACACCGTTGAATTAGTAGTGTCCCATGAGAACCATCAGACAGGCGCCTATGAGTGACGTCACATTGTAGACACATTCGAGCCAGCGGGGCGGGAAGGACGGCGGTGTGTTTTGCTTTAACCAGTGAGTGCACTACGACTACCCATGTTCCCGTGTTATTGTGATATAGTGACTGGATACGATGGCAGGGATGTGGAGGAGGCGCGTGACAGCTGGTTATCAAGGTACTGTGTTATGATGTATGTTTTGTTGTTGTCAGGTGATGTGACGTTTTGACGGGAAACAGAAGGACGTGAGTGGTGAGGTAATGGTTGTTAGTGGTGGTGGTGGTGGCGGCGTGGCTGGGCCAGGGAGTGAATGGCGAGGCTGCGGGTACGTGCTGCAGTGTGTTACTGCGTAGGTAGGAGAGGAGGGTACCTGGAACTGAAGCCGATAGGAATTCTCGCCGACGTCGGTGAGAGTTCTCGGTTGACGTTTCGGCGAGAGTTCCTATCGGCGACAGTTCCTTAAACAGGAGAGGAGTAGGGAATGAGCTGTTTTTATTTACTTTGAAGTGACATTGATATGAACACTTCTTTCCGCTAAGGGTTCTACTGCAGTTTAAAGCATTACAAGGCACGTAGTTATAACCATCTTCATTTTCTAGAGCTGACCGTTAGGAGCATTTCTAACCCATATATCACCCGTCGGAAATGAAAAATATCACAAAGGGGGTCTGGGGGGGAGCGAGAAAGCCTCAAATAAACCAAGATCGATAGACTTTTAATGATGGCTAGTTTATTAATCTTGAAATAAATACAACAGTAGGTCCGTCGCCGCATGGAAGTAAGCGTGAGGCGGCAATTTATATTTTAGGGTATTTTAATTAGGGTATTTATGTGGCGTTCTTGGGCAAGCGAGACTGCCAAAAGAAAATTGTTTTTTATGTAGTGTACAGATGTTGATGTTTTATCTTTTTATCGAACACATATCAAAACATAAACAGCTTTTACAATAAACATTATACTGAAATGATGATGAGTAAATGACAATGATTTGAGTGTGGTTTTTTTCCTGGCGCCGCGCTCATCCGTGCTTGGCAGTGAAAGTTGAGGTTCATTATTGGGTGAAAAACTGGCACGCAAATATTTTTTTCTCATTTATTTTTTGTCCAAATCATCATGTTACAAATCTAGGATGTGAGATGACAACCAGCCAGTACTTATAGTGTTGAGGCTCAGGGTAAGGGAGGCTGTGTGGCTGGTGAACTTGTAGAGTCTGTGTGGCTGGTGAACTACCATGTGTAGGTCTCGCGGCCTCTTGTAGCTTCCTTATTTTCTTATGTTCTTCTTATGTTCTGGATTTGTAAAGGCTCTGTGCTAGGAGGCTCAGTTGCTCTTCTCACTCTTCTTATCCTGAAAGAATGAAAGAACATGACACCATTCCTTCATTAACTTATTATTATCATTAACATCACCATTATTATTGCTAAGTTATCATTATTATTATCATCATTACCAGTAAGTTCATAATACAGGTCAACCTAAATTACAATTTCGACAGCATTGATATATTTGGAAATTAATGAAATTCAATTAAGTATTAGGCATCAAAGACTCAATAATTATATACATCACAAATATCTATTAGTACAAGGACGCTGAAAAGTCTGTTTATTTTTCCAGCCAAACACAATTACATGACCGAAAAAGTTGTGATCATTAATTAAGCTGCATCTTTGTTTATGGTTAATTAGCAAAAATGGTGATGACTGCAACACGGCGGAAAGAATGGCTTAGTTATATGAATAACTAATTGTTATGGAAATTATATTGGTAAAGCTCCTCTCTTACTAATGATTTTGACATTTATAGTTCGAAATTTAATAGTAATAATGATAATAATGATAATAACAATTACCATAGTGATAATGATAATAATAATGATAGTCATAATTTTGATAACGATACTACTACTCGTTCTTTTGAGTTTCTCCTTCCAAGTTTTTTTTTTATTACATTAATTTTGATGTATATATTTTTTTGCCTAGATGTTCTTTCTGTTTCAGTCTGTTTGTTTGTATATCTGTCTCTGTATGTATGCCTGTCTACATGTATGCATCTATATGTCTGTCTTTCTGTCTACTATTATCTACTACTACTATTATTACCATTCACCACTACTATCTATCTCTACAACTACTACGAATATTACCACCCCTACTATTATATCACCACCACCACGTATAATGTTGATGATGATAATGATAACAATAATTAATAGTAATGATAATCACTTTTACGTCCAAAGCACCAGAAACCACTAATATTGTCTATTTGCTACCGTCACTAACCTTCTTGTCTGCCCCGGTGCGTGCGAAAGCGGCCACGTTAAAACCACCTCCCAGTTGCGTGTTTTGCCCCGCGATGACGGTAGGCACATTGGGGTTAGGAGGAAAAGGGATGAAGGGCACGTCACCGCCTGCGAGGGAAGGATTCTGGTGTCCCTGGTGTGATGGGAACTGTTGCTGGTGTGATGGGAACTGCTGCTGGTGTGATGGGAATTGTTGGTTTGAAGGGAACTGCTGTTGGTGTGATGGGAATTGCTGCTGGTGTGATGGGAACTGCTGCTGGTGTGATGGGAAGTTTTGTTGGTGTTGAATTCCTCCTGTAGGGAAGACAACATAATTATATACTATAGGAACTTGATGAAGGGGTGATGCACGATAGGGTCTCTGTATATGAAAAGGTACCCTAATGCACGATGGTTCAGTAAGTCAAGAGTTTGTTATAAGTATCTCTGAGTTAGCAGGACACACGAACCGACCCTTATGAGTACAAGAAAAAAATATAAGTACTGTAAAAGAGGTGTTATTAGATTTTACAAGCCTTTGATCTCGTGATACTGTATAACTGATTGAGCGTTGTTTTATAGTCTTGATAAACATGGTTGTGCAAAGACTATATAGCCACAGTGTCTCCTGGCTCTATGATTCGTCTCCACTCATGGTAACTGTCTATTTGAAAAGGCTATTTACTTATATAAGCTGTGTGGTTATGTGAAAAAGTATGAAGAAACCTGAGAGATAGAGAGAGACATTGCTGCTACTATAATATACTCTTGACTCTTGCGTGGTAGTAGCTAAGGCTGATGTAAGTCTTTCCTCCCTCCATTCATAATGCACAACGATACGATGTTTTAGCTTCTACAATGTGTTTTTCCTCTATAAATCAGCGTTATAGTACCAACAGCAAAATCAAGACTGCAAACTATCATAAGAAGGTTCGGTACATGGTGGGATATTTTTTTCCTCTCCCAGTAAAGAGAGAAAGTTGCCAGATACCACCGAGCAAACTTACCTTTTTTTCTCCGCTCTGTAGCGTAACCCACATTGTTCCGACCAAAGACTACACAAACATACACACAAAGACTAACAAATGGTATGCAGGATAATGGTTTCAAGCTCCCCGGTCGCTGAACACAGGTAATAACTTAGTAACAAGAAGACGCTTGCACCTCTCACGGGAAGGAAGGGAAAGTGACCAGTACCTCCTCCCATATTGCGTTCTATCGGCATAACGAGTGTTGTTTGTCGTCCTACAAGAGTTTAGATATTAATTTAGCCTAAGTGAAATGCTGTAAATTATAAGCAAAAAAACACTTAACGTAATATAAGACACCGTTGAATTAGTAGTGTCCCATGAGAACCATCAGACAGGCGCCTATGAGTGACGTCACATTGTAGACACATTCGAGCCAGCGGGGCGGGAAGGACGGCGGTGTGTTTTGCTTTAACCAGTGAGTGCACTACGACTACCCATGTTCCCGTGTTATTGTGATATAGTGACTGGATACGATGGCAGGGATGTGGAGGAGGCGCGTGACAGCTGGTTATCAAGGTACTGTGTTATGATGTATGTTTTGTTGTTGTCAGGTGATGTGACGTTTTGACGGGAAACAGAAGGACGTGAGTGGTGAGGTAATGGTTGTTAGTGGTGGTGGTGGTGGCGGCGTGGCTGGGCCAGGGAGTGAATGGCGAGGCTGCGGGTACGTGCTGCAGTGTGTTACTGCGTAGGTAGGAGAGGAGGGTACCTGGAACTGAAGCCGATAGGAATTCTCGCCGACGTCGGTGAGAGTTCTCGGTTGGCGTTTCGGCAAGAGTTCCTATCGGCGACAGTTCCTTAAACAGGAGAGGAGTAGGGAATGAGCTGTTTTTATTTACTTTGAAGTGACATTGATATGAGCACTTCTTTCCGCTAAGGGTTCTACTGCAGTTTAAAGCATTACAAGGCACGTAGTTATAACCATCTTCATTTTCTAGAGCTGACCGTTAGGAGCATTTCTAACCCATATATCACCTGTCGGAAATGAAAAATATCAGAAAGGGGGTCTGGGGGGGAGCGAATCCCCCCCCCAGCGAGGTTGGGTTAAGTTTTCAATGCCCAGGCTAGGGTAGTTAACTAGCGGAGAGTGTCTGGGCGGGCCCCCCAGCTATGTCATAAAAGTATTGGTCTAATGGGGAGTATTGTATTAAACTGCAGTTCAACCCCGCTGAGCTGCTGAATCGTTCGTTACCTGATGCGAAAGAGTGAATTAACCGCGGCACGTGTGAGTGAGCGGGGGGGGGGGGGGAGTGTAGGTTTTCCAGAAAGTGTGGGTGGAAAAGTCACTACGGTTTTCTGTACATCGTCAAACTATTATAAATATTTGTAGAGGTGAACCCATTAACACCACAGGAGATATGGTAGGCTACATAGACTTCAATTTTTTCTTTCCACTGCTATTTTGTGATCAGCTGCTTAATCCCTTTTCCTCCTCCTCTTCCTCCTCCTTCTCTTCTTCCTCCTCTTTCCCCTCCCTCTTTCCTCTGTATTCCTTTGTATTTGTATTCTTCCTCCTCCTCCTCCTTCTCTTTCTCTTCCTCCTCCTCCTCCTCCTCCTCCTCTTCTTCCTCCTCTTTCCCCTCCCTCCTTCCTCTTCTTCCTCTGTATTCCTTTGTATTTGTATTCCTCCTTCTTTTCCTCCTCATCACCATCACCTTTCTTACCTTGGCCGAAGGGTAGGAAGGAAGAACCGACGACAGGACTGGCAGGGTAGTACTGGCCCGTGTACTGGTCTGGGGAGAGGGAAGAAGGTGATGGTTCTCGCTGGAGCTCATAATGTTTGTGTTTGGTAATAATGGTGATGTTCCGCAGTCGTGTATTTGGCATCAAGGAGCGTGTGAATATTTTGTTACAGTTTTTTTCATGGCAAAATACATGCTAATAAATGTCAAGAAAGGTCTTGAGTAGAGAGGATAAATTGGTAAAGAAGAGGAGAGAGATAGAGGAGGAGAATAAGAAGTAATAGTGTCATACATTGGATTAAGAAAGGAAGAAAAAAAAATCACTAATATTATTAGATCACAGTCTGATGTAAATATTTTGCAAGGAGACTTAGATAAATTAAATGAGTGGGTAGATAGATGGCAGATGGAATTTAATATTGACAAGTGCAGCGTTATGAATGTTGGTAGAAAAAATCCTGGTAATAGGTACACCATGCGCAATGTATCGCTGAAAAGATCAGAGGGTGAGAAAGATCTGGGAGTGAGGGTGAGCCCAGACCTCCGACCTAGGAATCAATGTATTGAGGCTAGAAATCGAGCCAACAGGGTGTTAGGATTTATTACCAGGAGTGTTAAAATAGAAGTGCTGAAGTTATTCTAAAGCTTTATTTGGCTCTAGTCAGACCTCACCTAGACTATGCGGTTCAGTTTTGGTCTCCGTATTACAGGATGGATATTGCCTTGTTAGAATCAGTGCAGAGAAGGATGACCAAAATGATTCATGGAATGCGTAACTTTAGTTATGAGTAGAGATTGAAACTATTAAAGTTACACTCACTCGAGAGGCGTAGAGTAAGGGGCGATCTGATAGAAGTTTTTAAGGGGATAAAGGGATACAATATAGGCGATGTAGGAAAAGTTCTTAAAGTTAGTAAGCAGGGTAGAACGAGAAGTAACGGATTCAAGCTGGAAAAGCGTAGATTTAAAAAGGAAATTGGGCGAAACTGGTTCACAAATAGGGTGGTGAATGATTGGAATGGACTAAGTCGTCAGGTGGTCAATGCGGAGTCTATTGGGGTCTTTAAAAGGAGTCTGGATAAATTCATGGATGGGGAAGAGAGGTGGATATAGATAGTTAGGTAACAGGAACTACCTCGTGTAGGTCTCACGGCCTCTTATAGCTTCCTTACTTTCTTATGTTCTAATATAAAAGCTTAAAAATCTCCATATATTTAACTCACTAGGAACACAAACCAAAGAAAAATATATAACCCCCTCAATATTAGAGAGGATAAGAAAAAAAAGTAACAAAAAAAGGAAGTATCGCATATAATAATATATATAGTTAAGTAAGGAACATGAAGAGAACTTAGAGAAGTCACCAACCAGAAACAAGAAAGAGCCATGTAGGTTAAGTACAGTAGTTGGTTAGTACTTATGCAAAAAAAAAAAAAAAAAAAAAAGTAAGTGGCTTTTTGTTACTTTTTATTTTTTTTATATAATTTGGTCAGTTCTTTGTGATGTAAAAAAAAAAAAAACGTTGGTAAAGTAACTCACCTCGATCAAACTTGGGAGGGCCGACGTTCAGGGAGGATTGGTAGTCTGGAGTATGCCGGGCCGGACATGGGAGGCGGGGGCAGAGAGGTGGTGAGGGGGTTGCAGAAGGAGGAGAATATAATGCTAGTTAGTTATAAATGGTGACGCAGCGAATCGTCTTGTTGCCTGCGGTGATTATTTCAATGTCAACTTAATTTTTTCTTTATATACAATGCAGTTATGGTATTCTTTTATTTATTTCTATTTTTTTACTGTCTTTAACTCAATTTATTTTCTCTCTCCTTATTCCTTTTTTCCTTATCCTTATTCTTATCCCTTATTCTCTCTCTCTCTCTCTCTCTCTCTCTCTCTCTCCTCTCTCTCTCTCTCTCTCTCTCTCTCTCTCTCTCTCTCTCTCTCTCTCTCTCTCTCTCTCTCTCTCTCTCTCTCTCTCTCTCTCTCTCTCTCTCTCTCTCTCTCTCTCTCTCTCTCTCTCTCTCTCTCTCTCTCTCTCTCTCTCTCTCTCTCTCTCGGTATTCATCAGCCACTCTTTATACAGCCTCTCTATGTGCTGTATGACCTCCTTCCATCACTCTCACCACTCTGGTTCGTCACTTACACTGCGGTGCGCCACTCGCCGCCGCCGCCACCACCACCAACACTGCCAACACCTTCATTGCACCGTCTGGGAAAGGGAGAGAGGGTGGGAGGTGAGGCTGGAGATAAACACTTTAGGGCAGCGGTTACCTGGGCGGGCAATACCACCAGAATCTGGTGTATAAAAAAATAAAAAATAGAAATATGAAGGAAAATAAGATTCTCAGAAAAAAGTTAATTACTCTTATCAAAATTGGAACCGAGAATAGAAAAAATAGTAAAATTCTTAAAAAAAGGTATAGATTTAAAAAAAGTTATTTTCCAAGAAAGTCATGAATCCATAAATATAATAAAACATTTCTGGAATCCATAAATATAATAGAAAAAGTCAGGAATCCATAAATATAATAGAAAAAGTCAGGAATCCATAAATATAATAGAAAAAGTCAGGAATCCATATATATAATAGAAAATTTCTGGAATCCATAAATATAATAGAAAAAGTCAGGAATTCATAAATATAATAGAAAAAGTCAGGAATCCATAAATATAACAGAAAAAGTCAGGAATCCATAAATATAATAGAAAAAGTCAGGAATCCATAAATATAACAGAAAAAGTCAGGAATCCATAAATATAATAGAAAAAGTCAAGAATCCATAAATATAATAGAAAAAGTCAGGAATCTATAAATGTAATAGAAAAAGTCAGGAATCCATATATATGATAGAAAAAGTCAGGAATCCATAAATATGATAGAAAAAGTCAGGAATCCATAAATATGATAGAAAAAGTCAGGAATCTATAAATATGATGGAAAAAGTCAGGAATCCATAAATATGATAGAAAAAGTCAGGAATCCATAAATATGATGGAAAAAGTCAGGAATCCATAAATATAATAGAAAAGTCAGGAATCCATAAATATAATAGAAAAAGTCAGGAATCCATAAATATAATAGAAAAAGTCAGGAATCCATAAATATAATAGAAAAAGTCAGGAATCCATAAATATAATAGAAAAGTCAGGAATCCATAAATATAATAGAAAAAGTCAGGAATCCATAAATATAATAGAAAAAGTCAGGAATCCATAAATATAATAGAAAAAGTCAGGAATCCATAAATATAATAGAAAAGTCAGGAATCTATAAATATGATAGAAAAAGTCAGGAATCTATAAATGTAATAGAAAAAGTCAGGAATCCATAAATATAATAGAAAAAGTCAGGAATCCATAAATATAATAGAACAAGGCAGGAATCATAAGGTTATTCATAGTAGTGTTCATATAAATAGTAGTCTTCCTTCACTTATGTCTCTTTAGATGTTTTATTCGTAACGCTGAAAACCAAACAATACCCAGACTTTATTGTATTATATTATTATTATTTTTATGTACCTTGGAGCCTATAGCGACTGTAGGCTTTTAAACTTCCTTCCTTAGGCTTTTAAACTTTACATTAGCCTTTTTTTTAGACTTACATGAGAGGGTCGAACATTACGTAACATTAATTAAGGGAGGAATGCCGTGTGTCGACCGCCGGTTTTGTTTTTTAATCAAACCCCACAAGCCACACCCTTCCCCTCCCCCTCTCTCCGCTGCGTACCCCAATAACTAACCTCCTATAACCTCCCCCCCTTTCTGCTGCGTACCCTAATATCCCCCTCCTATAACCTCCCCCCCCCACCACCACCACCACCAACACCACCTCCTCCACCACCACCACCACCACCTCCACCACCACCTGTACAGCCGCAAGCTACGTTACGTTGTTGTGTGGCGTTGTTTATGTTGCCTCCTCCTCTTCCTCTTCCTCCTCCTCCTCCTCCTCCTCCTCCTCCTCCTCCTCCTCCTCTCCTCTCCTCCTTCCTCCTCCTCCTCCTCCTCCTCCTTCTCCTCCTTATATTTCTTCTCCTGGAACAAACCCGCCGAGGAACCTCCCCTTGCGGTTGGTTACCTCATCAACCTTGGGAAAAACCTGCTCTAGTCCTTCTATAGTATTCCACCTCCTCCTTGTTCTCGTCCTCCTCCCTGATACTGCCCTGTGCATTTTATTATAACGTCCCCCGGATTGATTAGTGTTAGTGGTAGCATCAGTAAGCATACTTCATATCCTCTCATTCTTCACTACGAAACTTTCATGTTCCTATCTTCTTTAGGGGCATTGTAGTCTTTTCCAACTGTTATCTTACATGTAGTTTGATAGTTAGTAATAATTAGTATGTAGTTCAGCAGATACCCTCGTTATAGACCAATGGGGAGTTTTCTAATAAGCTCACGCTCAAGCCTGTTTCTCACGCTCTCATATCCTCTGCCCTTTGAGCCTGAATGATCTATCATTTACCGTACATTCTCTGTACTTTTTCGGGACATATCAGAATTACCCTT
Organism: Chionoecetes opilio; assembly: GCA_016584305.1. NCBI lineage: Eukaryota > Metazoa > Arthropoda > Malacostraca > Decapoda > Majidae > Chionoecetes > Chionoecetes opilio. The sequence continues at coordinate 117,626 of JACEEZ010019079.1, read as the reverse complement.
CAATACAACAACTGAAACAGTTCTTAATAAAAAATGTAGTTTATCATTTTATTTTTCTGCAGTTGATGAAAATATTGGCAAAAGAATTGAATATTTGAAAACTCAATCTTTAAAAATCGTCTGTTCATCAAAACACGCAAGTACAAGCAGAATGAGGCTTCAGGAAATATCTACTTGTAGGTAAGCATTCACTGAGTACCTGTTTTAGGTGTATACGTCTCTCTTACGACGAACATTTAACCAAGAAGTAATTTAAGTGCTTGGCACCTCAACGAACAGTCCGGGATCCAAGACAGTAGAAAACTAGAAATGTTTATTTACTAAAAATCCCCGCCGCAACGTACAGTACACCTCCACTCCTGTCTGAATCAATCAATCAACCCTTCCCTCTGAATACCCTATAGTCCTCTGGTTTATGCTATGTCAACAGGTTTATCTGATGTTTGATGTTTGAATAATTTCGTCGTATCGGCGCAGCTGAGATGGATCTCCGCTGTAACCAGACAGCTCTCTCACAAACTACCCCTAGAGAGCTGTCTGCTAGTGCTTATGGTGTTGGCCGAAGCCAGCACCCCGGGAGGCGGGTTACAAACCCCCGGCTAACACCCGGTACCCAATCACTGCTGGGTGGACAGGGGCTCGGGTTTTTAAGGAAACAGCACAACTGTTTCCGCTCCGCCCGGGGATCGAACCCGGGACTTCTCGGTTGTGAATCGAGCGTGCTTCCCCTACACCACGGAGTCTCTGTTAGAGGAAGAAGACTAAATCAGTAAGTGCGAAACAGGGAGTCTTAATTTAAAGACAATGAGTTCGGTAGAGTGAGAATTTACGTTTAGAGAAACATATGGGTTGTTTTCTGGAGGACAAACAAGGCAATAAGAGGAAACAAAATCGTAATTCGAAATCAGGATATGGGGGTAAATAAGAAAGTGTTTTCGGAGGCAGCATAACTTGAAGCTCAGAACACGAAATAAGGAGACGAGTCTCCGGTATGTGGGAGCGGATGCCGCGAATATTCCAGTAGAGGACAGACAGTGTGAAGAGAACAGCGGGTGATGATAGTTAGGATGACAGCCTCTGGGGTTGAGGGGTTAGGAGTATCAGGGATGTGAGCCGTGAGATATAAGGGAGCAGCGGTGCTGAGTGTGTGATGACAACAGGAAAGTGAGTTATAGCAGATCCTGCCCGCGGGAGGGTTTCTGGGGAGATGCTGAACGCTGCTGAATGCTGAAGTACAGAGAATTTACGGTAAATGATAGATCATTCAGGCTCAAAGGGCAGAGGATATGAGATGCGCGAGAGACATCTGGCGGCTTAGCTTTGAAAACTCCCCATAGGTCTCCTGGTATCTGTTCTTCCTATGTATTCCTCCTCCGCCTCGTTTTCCTCCTCTTCCTCCTCGTCTTAAAACTGCTACTACTCTACTGGTATTTCCTCTTCGCACGACCTCCTTCATCTACGTCCTCATCAGTCATCGTCCACCTATCCTGTACAACCCCCCTCCCCTCCCCCCCCTCCCTCGAGCCCTTTTCAGTCTACGTGTCTTCCGCACAGCCACAGATACTTTTTAGAGGAACCTTCTGTTTTTGTAGCTTTAACCTTTGTTGTGAGTCATGTGTGTGCCACTAACTTACTCCCCCCTCCCCACGAGACATTTAGATTTTCTCTTCCCCGTCATTCTGTCTCTCTTCTCACACACACACTCTCTCTCTCTCTCTCTCTCTCTGAAGGAGGCTTAAATAAAAGAGGAATCTAGTAACTCATATTGCAGAGAGAGAGAGAGAGAGAGAGAGAGAGAGAGAGAGAGAGAGAGAGAGAGAGAGAGAGAGAGACTCACACACTCACACACACAACAAAAACACAAACAATAAACATATAAAGACCCCCCAAAAAATCAATAAAAACTGGTTCGCTGCAAGAGAAAAAGGAGTTTATTGTTACACGTATAGTTGTCTGCCAAGGTCAACACTCCTGCTCCTCGCTACCTCCTCTTATACAACACCACAACACCCCCGTCGCCTGGCAAGGGATACATAGCGTTAACCTGCCCGGCACTGACAACACAAAAACACCATAAGCAAAATAACAGTTGATTTTGGCAGCTTATCATTATATCATTATCATTTTTTATTTTTCATTTTATCTTTATATCTTATCATTTTGGCAGCATTTTATTATCGTTATCATTACTATCGCCATCCTTGTTATCATCAGTACCATTGTTATTGTTATTAGAAAACTTATCATTATTGCTATTTCTTCTAGTTAGTTAGAGGCTTCAAAAAAAAAAAAAAAAAAAAAAAAAAAAAAAAAAAAAACCCACTCATGTCAGATCGCTACCTACGCACCTCAACTACTGACTTATTTGTGTGGTTATAACGACATTGCATACCCGTTAAACAGCAATATTATCTTCCATGAAACCTGCACTTTTAGGTTAAACTACTTCGCTACTACTACTACTACTACTACTACTACTACTACTACTACTACTACTACTACTACTACTACTACTATTACTACTATTACTACTACTACTACTATACTACTACTACTACTACTACTACTACTACTACTACTACAACTACTTCTATATTACTACTAGTACTTCTATTACTACTACTACTGCTATTTTTACTACTTCTACTACTACTACTATATACTACTTCTACTACTATATACTACTACTACTACTACTACCACTACTAGTACTGCTACTACTACCACTACTAGTACTACTTCTACTACTACTACTACTACTACTACTACTACTACTACTATATACTACTACTACTACTACTACTACTACTACTACTACTACTACTACTCATCAAACAACTCTTTTGTCTTCATGTCGACGTATACAAATGTACGTGTTTATATAGATCAAAGAAAATAGATATAAAGTTATTGTAAGTGAACATGTTTTGTCGTGTTTGGCGTCATTATGGTAAACAGCAATGCTTTGATATGAATTACGGCATCGCATTCATTATTGTGACTATATAGTGTGCTGGTGTTTGGTGGCTCACACATCACTACACCAACACCATTCACGTATCTATTACATCATTGACCTGTTTTGTGGATGGCTCACACATCACTACACCAACACCATTCACGTATCTATTAAATCATTGACCTGTTTTGTGGATACTAGTGTTTGTTGACTTTGTTGGGTGACATTTACATTTGCTTTGCGGTTGTCGATCACTGGGAAACACAGTGGGATTGACGCCTGTGTAAGTTGTAACACTGTTTTTTATGGAATGAATAAAGACTAAATGATTTATTCTATCTATCTATTCTATCTATCTAAACTAATTTATTCTAATCTAATCTATTCTATCTTATCCTTATTCGTATTCAATATCTTACCTTCCTCTATATTATTCTTATCTTATTCTATATTACTCTTATCATATATCTTATTCTATCAGCAGCATAAAGTTTACTATCTCCGAGGCTTTTCAGTTTTCATGTCATGTTTATTATTGTTTGTTTCATCACGTCTTTTTATGTTAGTCTACGCTCACGTCTTCATAATTCATTTCATCTTGATAAGTCAGCTGATTCTCTCTACGTTATGACTGGTTTTCTTGTCTTGGGAATATATTATCTCTTAGTCTTTTGTTAATCTCATAGTCAGCTAGATAGGTGGTCTTTTTGTCAGCTAGATATATAGGTGGTCTTTTTGTCAGCTAGATAGGTGGTCTTTTTGTCAGCTAGATAGGTGGTCTTTTTGTCAGCTAGATAGGTGGTCTTTTTGTCAGCTAGATAGGTGGTCTTTTGTCAGCTAGATAGGTGGTCTTTTGTCAGCTAGATAGGTGGTCTTTTTGTCAGCTAGATAGGTGGTCTTTTTGTCAGCTAGATAGGTGGTCTTTTTGTCAGCTAGATAGGTGGTCTTTTTGTCAGCTAGATAGGTGGTCTTATTGTCAGCTAGATAGGTGGTCTTTTTGTCAGCTAGATAAGTGGTCTTTTTGTCAGCTAGATAGGTGGTCTTTTTGTCAGCTAGATAGGTGGTCTTTTTGTCAGCTAGATAGGTGGTCTTTTTGTCAGCTAGATAGGTGGTCTTTTTGTCAGCTAGATAGGTGGTCTTATTGTCAGCTAGATAGGTGGTCTTTTTGTCAGCTAGATAGGTGGTCTTTTTGTCAGCTAGATAGGTGGTCTTTTTGTCAGCTAGATAGGTGGTCTTTTTGTCAGCTAGATAGGTGGTCTTTTTGTCAGCTAGATAGGTGGTCTTTTTGTCAGCTAAATAGGTGGTCTTTTTGTCAGCTAGATAGGTGGTCTTTTTTCAGCTAGATAGGTGGTCTTTTTGTCAGCTAGATAGGTGGTCTTTTTGTCAGCTAGATAGGTGGTCTTTTTGTCAGCTAGATAGGTGGTCTTTTTGTCAGCTAGATAGGTGGTCTTTTTGTCAGCTAGATAGGTGGTCTTTTTGTCAGCTAGATAGGTGATCTTTTTGTCAGCTAGATAGGTGGTCTTTTTGTCAGCTAGATAGGTGGTCTTTTTGTCAGCTAGATAGGTGGTCTTTTTGTCAGCTAGATAGGTAGTCTTTTTGTCAGCTAGATAGGTGGCTTTTTTGTCAGCTAGATAGGTGATCTTTTTGTCAGCTAGATAGGTGGTCTTTTTGTCAGCTAGATAGGTGGTCTTTTTGTCAGCTAGATAGGTAGTCTTTTTGTCAGCTAGATAGGTGGTCTTTTTGTCAGCTAGATAGGTGGTCTTTTGTCAGCTAGATAGGTGGTCTTTTTGTCAGCTAGATAGGTGGTCTTTTTGTCAGCTAGATAGGTGATCTTTTTTGTCAGCTAGATAGGTGGTCTTTTTGTCAGCTAGATAGGTGGTCTTTTGTCAGCTAGATAGGTGGTCTTTTTGTCAGCTAGATAGGTGGTCTTTTTGTCAGCTAGATAGGTGGTCTTTTTGTCAGCTAGATAGGTGGTCTTTTTGTCAGCTAGATAGGTGGTCTTTTTGTCAGCTAGATAGGTGGTCTTTTTGTCAGCTAGATAGGTGATCTTTTTGTCAGCTAGATAGGTGGTCTTTTTGTCAGCTAGATAGGTGGTCTTTTTGTCAGCTAGATAGGTGGTCTTTTTGTCAGCTAGATAGGTGGTCTTTTTGTCAGCTAGATAGGTGGTCTTTTTGTCAGCTAGATAGGTGGTCTTTTTGTCAGCTAGATAGGTGGTCTTTTTGTCAGCTAGATAGGTGGTCTTTTTGTCAGCTAGATAGGTGGTCTTTTTGTCAGCTAGATAGGTGGTCTTTTTGTCAGCTAGATAGGTGATCTTTTTGTCAGCTAGATAGGTGGTCTTTTTGTCAGCTAGATAGGTGGTCTTTTTGTCAGCTAGATAGGTGGTCTTTTTGTCAGCTAGATAGGTAGTCTTTTTGTCTGCTAGATAGGTGGTCTTTTTGTCAGCTAGATAGGTGGTCTTTTTGTCAGCTAGATAGGTGGTCTTTTTGTCAGCTAGATAGGTGGTCTTTTTGTCAGCTAGATAGGTGGTCTTTTTGTCAGCTAGATAGGTGGTCTTTTTGTCAGCTAGATAGGTAGTCTTTGTGTGTGTGTGTCTCCTTCTCAGAGGGGTGAAGGATGTGTTTTATTACTTACTAGCCGCAAAGCCGCCCATCGGGCGGCCTTTTGGGCTAGCTCCTGCGGAGGGCTATTGGTGGGCCTTCGGCCCACCAAACACAGACTCTCCAGATAGACCCATTACCCACCACCTAGGTCCACCAAACAC
>JACEEZ010019079.1:51906-106906 GCA_016584305.1 Chionoecetes opilio | reverse complement strand
ACGTAAGTTTATTAGGAATTCACCTTTCTGTTCATCAATATATAGCTTCCTGTTCATCAATAAATATGTCATCAGTATATTATCTCCTTCCATAATGTTCTTTGTTTTATCTCCTTTATCTCTCTTTGTGTCTGTCTATCTGTCTTTTTTCCTCTCATCTTCCATATTACACCACATAATTCATCATATGTTTTATTATCCTCTTTTCCAACTCATTTATTTTCACTCCCTGTAATTCACCCTTTATTCTTTCCATCCTTTCCTTTCATCCTCATCATATGTTTTTTTTTCCTCTTTTCAAGCTCTTTTCCTACTCTCCTCTTTTCCAACCTCTTTTCGTTTTTTTCTCCCTGCAATAATTATTCATCCTTCATTCTTTCCATCACTTTGTCCTATCGTCCTCTCTGACCCTTAACCCTCCTTCCTTTGTACCCCTTCCCCTTGTCTTCCTCTCCTCCCCTTACTCCTCCTCCCTTCCTACCCCTTCCCCTTTCCCCTCTCTCCTCCCGTGTCATTAATTAAGCCTCCCCGGGTGTTCCTGCAGGGTATACAAGGAGACAGAGGACCGGGCAGGACTCGCATGATTAGGGTCCCGGGAGATAGAGTGCGCGAGGATCTGTCACATGTATCTAGCGAGGACAAGGGAGTGAGGGAGTGTCCTGTGTGCAGCCCTTGCGAGCAGACGTATTGGGCGTGTGTTATGATTTAGTCTGTAATTCTGAGGCAGTATGAGTTGTGTTTGTGTTGGATGTAGTGGTGATATGAATGGGTTGTATAGTGACTGTCTATTAATCTTACAGTCTAGAATCAAGAATGAGTGGGTTTTAATACTCCTAATGGAAGTAAGTAGTAATGGAAGTACATGAAGTAATTTTGAGGCAGTATGAATTGTGTTTATGATGGATCTAATGGTGATAAGAATGGTTAGTGCAGTCTATTAATTTTACAGTCTGGAATCAAGAATGAGTGGGTTTTTAATTTTAATACTTGTAATGGACGTGTATCACAGGGTATTGAGATGAGAAAAAATGTTCCACAGGATATTTCTTCACGTCTTTGGGTCCTGCTGGTCTCTAGTGTTTTCGGGATTTCAGTTTTTATTTATTTACTATAAAAAAAAAATAGCCGCAAAGCCGCCCTCCGGGCGGCCTTTTTGGCTAGCTCCTGCGGAGGGCTATTGGTGGGCCTTCGGCCCACCACCTGTGTTTGGTGGGCCTTTGGCCCACCAAACACAGACTCTCCAGATAGACCCATTACCCACCACCTCGGCCCACCAAACACAGACTCTCCAGATAGCCCCTTCTAACTTTCCTGAAATCATGGATGTAGAAATGTATGTATTAACGCCAACCCATTCACATCATAGCCCCTTCTAACTTTCCTGAAAGCAAAGCCGCCCTCCGGGCGGACTTTTTGGCTACCTCCTGCGGAGGGCTATTGGTGGGCCTTCGGCCCACCAAACACAGACTCTCCAGATAGACCCATTACCCACCACCTCGGCCCACCAAACAGACTCTCCAGATAGCCCCTTCTAACTTTCCTGAAATGTATGTATTCCCCCCACCCATTCACTCACCCATTACCCATCACCCCCCACCCATTCACTCATCCATTACCCATCACCACACACCCATTCATTCACCCATTACCCATCACCCCCCACCTATTCCCTCACCCATCACCCATCACCCCCCACCCATTCACTCACCCATCACCCCACACCCATTACCCATCACCCCACCCATTCACTCACCTATTACCCATCACCCTACATCAAGGTTTCCTCAATTCTCGCAACCCACTTTTTTTTCTTCATAGTTCTCGCTAATAGGCTGCTAAAATAAAAGAAGAAAAAAAGTGATCGGATCATCTTATAAGTGGGCTTAAAACCTTCCCCTGGTCAACCTGATTCCAAAACTGTGACATATGAAGAGATTCCGCCACAGGGGGCGGCACCTATCGCAGACAGACAGACAGACAGACAGACAGACAGACAGACAGACAGACAGACAGACAGACACACACACACTTTCACTTATATTATTATAGATAATTATTTTTATACTCTTCTTACATCATCTTCATACATATCTAACATCCATCTTTTCTTACATCTTGTCTACGGGATCTCGTTTTTTTTTGTTTTTTTTTTGTTTTTACATCATAAGTATAAGGCCAAGAGTAAAAAAAAAAAAGAGGTAACAAAAAGCCCGTTATGTTTGTTTACGTGCTGCCTGTCATGTGTCTTGTATGATCAGTGTCTCGCTGTTATTTATTAATCTTACTGGTATGTGGAGGCTTGTAGGGTAGTAGTTTTTATATATTTTTTTATTTTATTTTACATCACAAAGGACTGGTGAAGGACAAAACAAAAATAAGGTAACAAAAATCCCGCTTAGTTACCAATCCCTATAAAGAAGACAGTAAGAGAATATATAAGAGGGGTTGGAAATGAGGAGCCTATCTATACACATCACCACAATAACACGGACCAAGGAGAAGCCATGGATATAGCAGCAGGGAAAATACACTTGTTATTTACTGCCTTAGGGTTAGGGATTATCAACGTGCAATAGAGACTTGATTACATAGGGTGGAGGGAAGAGGGAAGGCACGGGACATCAAGGTCATTTCTTTGCATACAACCTTAACCTCCTTGTTTAGTTATGAAGAAACTCAGCTTTTTGTTTTGAGATTGACACTGGCGGAGTGGAAAATTAATTGGTTGATTCGTATGTGTTGTTGGTGGATATGAGATAATGTTTCGTGACCATTTGATGACTTTTTAACCCCTTCACACCCAGATCTTTCATTTGCTATAAAAAAATCGTATATATGTCATAAAATTAAGAACAGTAACTGAATATATCAAATAAGTTAGTCGACTAGGATACTAAACAGGTCATAGCTATAAAGTGTTCACTAATCACAAATAAACACTTAGGAGCTTTGTATACGGTGTTCATAAGGTTAAGTACTTTGCCTCCTCGATTTATTTAGAGCTTTAGAGCCTTTAGAGTTCTTTGCCTCCTCGATTTGTTTAGAGCTTTAGAGCAGCCACCCTAATGCCTGCAGTGCAATATAAACAATAGGTTTCAATTCATCTCACTCGTTACTCGTCCAGTGCAGGCGGCTGATAAGGGTTCAATGGATGGCCCTTGCTTGCCCTCCCTGATTTAGGCCAGATTACCTCCAGTGGCCAGTGTTGTGTGCAATTGCCTGTAAATTTATGTCAACCATTCTCTCTCTCTCTCTCTCTCTCTCTCTCTCTCTCTCTCTCTCTCTCTCTCTCTCTCTCTCTCTCTCTGTGTCAAAAAGAGCAATTATGTTGCACCTTATTACTCGATATATCATGTTGCCAGCATTCATTATCAACAGAGCATGCATGACACACGATATACACTACATACCCTTGCCTCTTGTATGATAAGTGTGTGTGTGCGTGTGCGTGTGCGTGTGCGTGTGTGTGTGTGTGTGTGTGTGTGTCCTCAACTCATTGGCGTCACAGGTCAACTCGCTTCCAGGACCTCCGTGTTTTGAGTGAATTACGACGCTCTTCTCTTTTCATGATGCAACCGTGTTTTGTTCCAGAGCTGAGGTTTATGGGGGAGGGGGAGGTTGACGGTCGGTATAGCAGGGGTTGGGGGGGGGTTGAGTGGTTGGTGATGGTGTTCGAGTGATTGGTGGTGGTGGATGATCTAGCTACGTAAATTAGTTAGGATGGAAGGTGGTGAGAGTGAAGTGGTAGTGTTTTGATGGTAGGTTTTTATTTCTTTTAATGTTTTTTATACATCACAAAGAACTGGCCATGGGCAAAAAAAAGGGGGAAACAAAAGTCCCTAGTTATCAGTCCCTATAAAGAAGACAGTAGGAGAACAGAAAAAGAGGGGTAGGAAGGAAGTGTATGCCTAACTTAATTTGGGGTGTCTGTTCCCATGCACGGTGTGATATTATTAGAGGCGGTGCATAGTTTTTATTAAATTTGTATACATGATAGCGCCTGTAGGCAGTATGACCTCCAGGGCTCGGATGGTAGGCCCTGGAGGTTCATCTGAGGGCTGTGATGGGTTGACTCAAGACCGTGTGCAAGGTGGCAAGATTTTTAGAGTTGTATGTGTGTCATTCACCTATGGTCTTGTCCACGCGAGTGTGTGTGTGTGTGTGTGTGTGTGTGTGTGTGTGTGTGTGTGTGTGTGTGTGTGTGTGTGTGTGTGTGTGTGTGTGTGTGTGTGTGTGTGTGTGTGTGTGTATATATGTGTGTGTGTGTGTGTGCTACATAACTTCTCCTCCTTTGATGTTACGAGAACTACATGAGAAAAGGTGGGGGGAGGCGGAAGGTAGCGAGTGAGAAAAAATATATAAGACTTTGAACCGCTAGAGTGACGAGGCTTTGAGGCAGCAGCAGCAGCAGCAGGAGCAGGAGGGGGGGAGACGGAGGTGAGGTAGGCAGCAGGAGGGGGGGGGGGGGGGGAGGTGGGGGAGGGAGCAGGCAGGAAGGGGGGGAGGGTGAGGTAGGCAGCAGGAAGGGGGAAGGGTGAGGTGGGCAGCAGGAAGGGGGGGGAGGGGGAGGTAGGCAGCAGGAAGGGGGGAAGGGTGAGGTAGGCAGCAGGAAGGGGGGGGGGAGGGGGAGGTAGGCAGCAGGAAGGGGGGAAGGGTGAGGTAGGCAGCAGGAAGGGGGGGAGGGTGAGGTAGGCAGCAGGAAGGGGGGAGGGTGAGGTAGGCAGCAGGAACAAAAAGTGGACAGCAGAAAAGAGGTAAAAAGAGTGTTATACGCTGAGTCGCGCCCAGCTGTTATAGGGGGAAGAGCAAGTTACGAAGCCTGCGTATCTTTTTTTTTTTTTTTTTTTACATCACAAATAACTGGTCAAGGGCAAAATAAAAAAAGAGGTACTAAGAAGAAAGAAGGTAATAAGAAGGTAAGGTAAGGTAAAGAGGTAATAAAGGAAGGTAATATATATGGAAGGTAAATAGGCAATAAGAAGATAGTAAGAGAATAAATCAGGTATGAGAATAAAGATAATTTCTATAGGCGTGTAGGAGAAGTAAATGGTTGGACGGCACTGTTGGAAACTCTTTACTTGCGTGCGTGGTTTGCCTGATTAGTATTTGATTTGTAGATATATTTTATGATTATATAAATACCGCCAGGATGATTTGGTATTGACATGGTTATATTGGTCCTGGGTATTTCACGTTTTTTTTTTTTCCATTAGATTTTGCATTTTTTAAGATTTTTTTAAATTTGCATTTTACTACGTGAGAATATCGGTGGACAGACGCCCCGGAAATTTTATGCATAAATATACGTGTAGACAAATGTATTATATATATATATATATATATATATATATATATATATATATATCTTGATATTTCAGGGTGACAAAGACACTCGTCATACTTGGGGTTGTTTATGCGCAACGTTTCGCCAAGGCACTTGGCATCATCAGGCTAAAAATAGTTAAAAATTTAATATATTGCAATGCTAAAAAGCGAACATCTAAAAAATTAATTCTAAGAAACAATCAAATATTCCTATATTATCTAAAATTACTAACTAATAAATAAAATATAATTTGTACTTAACGGACTTTGGTGTGTATGCTGTCTGAGTTGGTAGAGGACTGAATGAACACTAGTTTCGTGGGTAACATTTCAGCTTGTGTGGGGCGATCGAACAGAGAGTCGGGCAATCGAAACAGTGATAGTCATTTGAGTATATGTAGTTGGTGTGAAATGACTTGGTTATTAAGATCAGGGGATAGATGCTTGATGTGTATAGATTCTAATAATTTAGTGTCACTAGGGTAGTGTGCCTTGGATAGGATACTAAAGTCATTCATAGAAAAAGGGTGATCTAAATCATGTGAGTGTGAGCGGATTGCAGATTGCGAAGGTGAAGAAATGGGTCGACCAGTACGTGCAGAAACACCTTTATGCTCATAAAGCCTAAGGGTTAGATTCCTTGTCGTCTCGCCGACGTATCTAGCGTTACAGCTAGAACATTTGAATTCGTAAATTATGTTAGAAATAAGGGCTTTAGGTATAGAGTTTTTATATTTGAAATGAGTTCTTAAGGTAAATGAATTAGTAAAAATGAATTTAAATTTTGAGTTAGGAAGATGTAACTTAAGTAGATCATTGAGTTTTTTTCGAATGGTGTAACTGAGATGGCCGTAAAATGGGAGTTTAACATAGTGTGTGTCTAATATGGGTTCGGGTTCGTTCGACTCTGGGTTGAACTTTTTATCTAAGAACTTTGAGATGATTATTTCAATTAATTTTGAGGGGGTAGCCATTATTTTGGAAAAAATTAGTAAGGAGTTTGATCTCATTATCAAAGGAAAACCAATTAGAAGAGAAACTATAGCATCTGTGTAGTAGGGTCTTAATAGTATTGATTTTAAAAAGGTTAGGGATAAATGAAACATATTGAGTTCCTAAGCCAGTGAAAGTAGGTTTTCTATAGACTGAGGTGGTAAGGTAATTATTTTTACGAGTAACTAGGATATCTAAAAATGGTAGTGATGATTGTTTTTCAATTTCAAGTGTTTTTTTAGCTTTATATTTAAGTGTATTAACAAGCTTCTCAAATGTAAAGTAGTGTAAAGTAGTTTAATATTAATTATGTCAATCACTACTTTACATTTGAGAAGCTTGTTAATACACTTAAATATAAAGCTAAAAAAACACTTGAAATTGAAAAACAATCATCACTACCATTTTTAGATATTCTAGTTACTCGTAAAAATAATTACCTTACCACCTCAGTCTATAGAAAACCTACTTTCACTGGCTTAGGAACTCAATATGTTTCACTTATCCCTAACCTTTTTTAAATCAATACTATTAAGACCCTACTACACAGATGCTATAGTTTCTCTTCTAATTGGTTTTCCTTTGATAATGAGATCAAACTCCTTACTAATTTTTTCCAAAATAATGGCTACCCCCTCAAAATTAATTGAAATAATCATCTCAAAGTTCTTAGATAAAAAGTTCAACCCAGAGTCGAACGAACCCGAACCCATATTAGACACACACTATGTTAAACTCCCATTTTACGGCCATCTCAGTTACACCATTCGGAAAAAAACTCAATGATCTACTTAAGTTACATCTTCCTAACTCAAAATTTAAATTTATTTTTACTAATTCATTTACCTTAAGAACTCATTTCAAATATAAAGACTATACCTAAAGCCCTTATTTCTAACATAATTTACGAATTCAAATGTTCTAGCTGTAACGCTAGATACGTCGGCGAGACGACAAGGAATCTAACCCTTAGGCTTTATGAGCATAAAGGTGTTTCTGCACGTACTGGTCGACCTATTTCTTCACCTTCGCAATCTGCAATCCGCTCACACTCACATGATTTAGATCACCCTTTTTCTATGAATGACTTTAGTATCCTATCCAAGGCACACTACTCTAGTGACACTAAATTATTAGAATCTATACACATCAAGCATCTGTCCCCTGATCTTAATAACCAAGTCATTTCACACCAACTACATATACTCAAATGACTATCACTGTTTCGATTGCCCGACTCTCTGTTCGATCGCCCCACACAAGCTGAAATGTTACCCACGAAACTAGTGTTCATTCAGTCCTCTACCAACTCAGACAGCATACACACCAAGGTCCGTTAAGTACAAATTATATTTTATTTATTAGTTAGTAATTTTAGATAATATAGGAATATTTGATTGTTTCTTAGAATTAATTTTTTAGATGTTCGCTTTTTAGCATTGCAATATATTAAATTTTTAACTATTTTTTAGCCTGATGATGCCAAGTGCCTTGGCGAAACGTTGCGCATAAACAACCCCAAGTATGAGAGTGTCTTTGTCACACCTGAAATATCAAGATGTACTACCAAATAAGAAAATCAATTATATATATATATATATATATAATATATATATTATATATATATATAATATATATATATATATATATATATATATATTATATATATATATATATATATATATATATATATTATATATATATATATATATATATTATATATATAATATATATATATTTGTATATTTTATTTATTTTATTTATTTTCAAATATTACAATTTGTTTTTTATGAAAAATGGAAATCTGCATGCTATTAGTAGGAACTTGCCTGAAAAACCCAGCTATGAAGCCAAACTAATGAATGACATTTTTTAACCATCTTTGTCCATTCTAAATTTGCAAAAGTGAGGAGAATTTTTAACCCCTTGAGGCCCAGAACGTAATTTCCATTGTAATTTGGGTTCCATTAGACAATTTTAATGAATATAAGCAAAATGTTATAGATAATTAAATGACCTGTTTAGTATCCTCTTCCACTGCTTAATTTGGTATATTGAGTTACTTTTCGTAATTTTATGGGTAACAACAGACAATTTTATATAGCAAAGGAAAACTCTGGGCGCGAAGGGGTTAATACGAAGTCAGTGGAAGATGTAAAACTGAATCACTGAATTCCATGTAAGAAAATGCATTCCATTCATTCGCGAGGCTGACGCGGAATGAAAGAATGCGTCGTGGCAGAAGAAAAATTATTCACAACTCTGGTGTGAAAATCGTGTTGGAATAAGTTTAGTGACGTTGTGTCAGGCGAATGTTAATATGCAGGATGGAAAAGCAGCCCAGGCCCAGGGAAAGGCGCGGAGGCGGATGGAAAAGCAGCCCAGGCCCAGGGAAAGGCGCGGAGGCTGATGGAAAAGCAGCCCAGGCTCAGGGAAAGGCGCGGAGGCGGATGGAAAAGCAGCCCAGGCCCAGGGAAAGGCGCGGAGGCTGATGGAAAAGCAGCCCAGGCTCAGGGAAAGGCGCGGAGGCGGATGGAAAAGCAGCCCAGGCCCAGGGAAAGGCGCGGAGGCGGATGGAAAAGCAGCCCAGGCTCAGGGAAAGGCGCGGAGGCTGATGGAAAAGCAGCCCAGGCCCAGGGAAAGGCGCGGAGGCTGATGGAAAAGCAAAAGAAGAAAACAAAAGAGTTGAAATCCTGAATCAAAGAAAAAAAACTGAAATCATAAAAAAAAAAACTGAAATCCTCAAAGAAACAAAAAAAAAAGACTGAAATCCTTAAAGAAACAAAAACAAAAAAACAAAAAAATCCTCAAGGAAAAAAAAACAAAAACTGAAATCCCAAAAGAAGCAAAGGTAAAACATAAAATCAACAACTTAAGAGAAACGAGAAATTATCAGAATAGAAAACACGATGAAAATGGGCATGAAAATATTATTATAGTAGAAAAAATATGATTACATATATTCACAAGGATGAAATATTATTGACTAACAAACAAGAAAAGAGCCAATGGCGTAAGAGAGATTAGGCAGACCAATGAATAATAAAAGAGATTAATAAATATAATAAATAGATGAAAAATAAAATAAAATATATGAATGGATGTCAAGTCAGTGTAGAGAGAGGAGGCGTTGAGTCCGGGGAGGAGGAAGGCGAGGGTATCGATGGACCGACGCACACAGGACCAAACTCATGAAGGTTCTTGAGGATAGGAAGCAAATTTCTGAAGAGGCGCATGAAAGATAGTTAAGAGACAGAACCTGATGAAGAATAATCAAACAAATATCAATAGCTTGAACATCATACAACACACAGGAGGATAGAAAACTGGAGAGAGAAAAAGGAACATTTTGTAGAGATTAAGATTAGAAATTGCTTAGGAAATTCCGAAAACTTGGAAAAACGTGAGTAATGCAAAAAACCTTGAAGGAACTTAAGGAATATGATGAGATAGTGATGGCAGGGAGGGCCTCTTCCAGGCAGCGCGGCCAGCCTGGAGGAGCGAGGCAGCAGGGTTATGTTAGGGTCCGCTGCGCCTGATAACAAGGAGAGGGTTGCAGCGCCCTAACATTCCCTCATAACACTGTCTGATAAAGAATGGTAGCTAAGAATAGAACCGAATGCATTTTTTTTTACTTCAGAATCTCCAGATATTTTCTTATCAATTCCTTTCATGCTTTGTCATATATATCATCTATGCAATTTAGTAGTTTTAGCGCCCCTTTCCATTTTCGTATCGATAAAACACGTTAGTAAAAGGTGTCGTTCTTTTAATCTATCAATATTATATGACGAGCGATCGGGACAGCAAGTATATGTAATGTCATACACACACACGCACACACACACACGATGGTCAAAAGTGGATAGCGTGCTGGCCTGCCATTCTGTCGTAGCCGGTTCGAATCCTCACTGCTCCCGGGAATTTTTCACTGACAAATTAGGGCGGTTACTGTCCCCCTTGAACAAGGGGATGGGGGTGTGTGGTGTGTGAGGTCCCAGCATTACCCAAAGATCGGTAATGATGAGCTCCAAGCTCGCACCGGGAGGGTGAAACTGGCGATCGCTAGTTCGACTCGCGTGGACAAGACGGTGCCAGAGCTGGGCACTAAATACATTGAATGTATTTAAATACTGAATACTAAATACATGGAAAAATGTATTTAAATACTAAATACTAAATACATTTTACGAATGTATTTAAATATTAAATACATCAATTGCATTTAAATACATTTGAAAATACATTTTAAATACACACAAATTTCAACTTATCCGAAAAAAATGGATTTTCTTAGGATTTCATTAGATTTTGCGTTTCCTTAGAAATTTCCTTCTCAGGCCTAAATTTCCTTCAAATAAGAACATTTCCTTGCAAGTGGAAACACTGGTTCACTGTAACATCAGGGTTGCCAGATAGTTGGGCGGGTTTATGGCCAAATTAACTGATAAAAAAGTATTTACATTTTTATATTATAAGTATTTAAATACAATGTATTTAAATACTCATAAAAGTATTTAAATACTGTATTTAAATACATGACAACCAATGTATTTATAAATACATTTCTAAATACACAAATGTATTTAAATACGTATTTAAATACAAATGTATTTAAATACTGCCCAGCTCTTGAGTCAAGACCATGGGTGAATAGCAAACACACACTGCACCCCCTTTCCTTGATTGCCTGAATACGTTGAAAGCCTTGACATTTCCTCCTCCTCCGCGTCCTGAGTGCCGTGACGAGGGTTCTGGGGACGAGGCTGACGACCATTGGGCATAACTTCTGCTCCTCCACACCTCGACCACGGCACAACCACAGCATAACCACACCACTACCACATCACAACCACAGCACAACCACACCACTACCACATCACAACCACAGCACAACCACAACTACAGCCACATCACAACCACAGCACAACCACACCACTACCACATCACAACCACAGCACAACCACAGCACAACCACAGCACAACCACAACTACAGCCACATCACAACCACAGCACAACCACATCACAACCACACCACAGCCTCACAGTATACAACATTGTCCATAACACACTGGTCGGATTAAATTATCATATTTACCCGCATGTATACAGCGTTTGATTATTCATCATCATAATCGCTATAACATTGTTTATTTCACACCGGTTATTGTAGCAAAATAAATGAATGACTATATATACTGTAAAAATAATAATATAAAACAATACTCTTAGAAAAACAAAACAGAGCAGCATGTCAACCAAATGGAAAGTTTAGTTTTTCGTTTAGAGTGAAGAAAAAAATAACATAAGAAAATAAGGAAGCTATATAGTTAAAAAAGAAGAAGCTAATAGTTAAAAAGCTAAAAAATAGATTATGATAAACTTATACATTTTATTTACCCTCTCGTATATATAGCGTTTAAATTTTCATCATCATTATTGCTCTTAGTGTCTTGACGCATGGCAGACTCCTCCTCTATTACACACGGCTCTGCTATTTGTGTCTCTCCTCCTCCTCCTCCTCCTCCTCCTCCTCCTCCTACCGCGCCTTCTTCATACACCCAGGCGAACACTGCAAACACTGTAAAACTTCTCTGGCGCATTTTCATCACTTCTTTATTTGCTAGCGTGCAGGAGGACAGGAGGACAGGAGGAGGACACAGAAAGTCATATCTCATGCTGCCTTATTGTCTCGAGGCGGTGCATTTCCTTTTCTTTATCTCCCTCCTGCCTCGCCTTCCCTGACTCGTCCTCCCTGCCTCGCCCTCCCTGACTCGTCCTCCCTGCCTCGCCCTCTCTGCCTCGCCTTCCTTTACTCCACGGTTCCGTCATGCAGTATTCATGTGCCTGAAGCCCCTGGAGGCACGTACTCGCCCTTACAAAGCTTACAAGCACAGGCACACTGCACAATATAGAGGGAAAAGAGGATATCAAAATGTTTGTATACATTTTGATATCCCCTTTTCTTAACCCCTTGAGGCCCAGAACGCTATTTCCCTTGTAATTTGGGTACCATTAGACGATTTTTAGTGAATATAAGCAATGTTTTGTAGATATGACCTGTTTAGTATCCTTGTCCACTAACTAATTTGGTATATTCAGCTACTTTTCGTAATTTTATGGTTCGAAAACATACGATTTTTTATAGCAAAGGAAAGATCTGGGCCTCAAGGGCTTAATGATCCCTTTACTGCCCTAACTACTACCTACTCTTAACTAACCCTAACTAATCTTTACCTTCTCAGAACAACCTTAGAGTGCATTATAGACTTTTGTTTTATATTTGTGCTCCATTTTCACTCTAAAATTATGGTTTCGAAGGTGAGATCAGAGCCTTGTTGTAGGGTGATGGTTTTTAGTTGTGGTTAGAAAGAGTGAGGAGTTATTATCAGTGCATGATGTTTGGGAGAAGAGAACCGCTAATCATCTAACCAAGAAACGTCCATGTATCTTATATCTTTAGTTTTAACCGTATTTTTTTTTCGCTCTCTCTCTCTCTCTCTCTCTCTCTCTCTTGTATTCAGTGTAGCACAAAATTTCTCATCTTTTCTTGCGCGAGAGAGAGAGAGAGAGAGAGAGAGAGAGAGAGAGAGAGAGAGAGAGAGAGAGAGAGAGAGAGAGAGAGAGAGAGAGAGAGAGAGAGCGATAGAGAGAGAGAGAGCGAGAGCGATAGAGAGACGATAGAGAGCGATAGAGGAGGATAGAGAGAGAGCGAGAGAGAGAGAGCAGAGAGACGAAGAGACGAGAGAGAGAGAGAGAAGGAGAGAGAGAGAGAGGAGAGAGAGAGAGCGAGAGAGAGCTAGAGAGAGTGGGGAGAGGAGAGAGATAGAGAGGAGAGGACGAGGAGAGAGAGGAGAGAAGGGAGAGAGAGAGAGAGAGAGAGAGAGAGAGAGAGAGAGAGAGAGAGAGAGAGAGAGAGAGAGTAGAGAGAGAGAGAGAGAGAGGAGAGAGGAGAGAGAAGAGAGCGAGAGAGAGAGAGAGAGAGAGAGAGAGAGAGAGAGAGAGAAGAGAAAGAGAGAAGGAGAGAGAGAGAAGAGTAGAGAGAGAGGAGAGAGAGAGAGTAGAGAAAGAAGAGAGAGGAGAAGAGAGAGAGAGAGAGAAGAGGAGAGAGAGAGAGAGAGAGAGAAGAGAAAGAGAGAAGAGAGAAGAGAGAGATTAGAGAGAGAGAAGAGAGAGAGAGAGAGGATGAGAAAAGGGGGGGGAGGAGAGAGGAGAGAGAGAGGAGAGAGAGATAGAGAAGTTTGTGTTAGTGGGTGAAACCGGAGGGGGAAGAGGCAAGGTTTGGATCAAAAGGTGTAATTTTGTTCCTCGTTTCCTTCCACCTCAGTTCATCTAAATTGTATGGAACTAAAATTGATGCCTTAGCCTTACCCTAAAAAAAAAAAAAAAAGCGCTCCTATAGTTGTCTTGTTTCGTGTTTTGTTTTTATTGTTGTTTTTGTCGTTGTAGTTGTTGTTATAGTCTGGTTTTTTTAACAAGGCAAAAAATCCTGCTCCCTTGCTGCTTAC
Organism: Chionoecetes opilio; assembly: GCA_016584305.1. Taxonomy (NCBI): domain Eukaryota; kingdom Metazoa; phylum Arthropoda; class Malacostraca; order Decapoda; family Majidae; genus Chionoecetes; species Chionoecetes opilio. Next base: position 93,079 of record JACEEZ010019079.1, on the reverse strand, counting down.
TGACTGATATTTGATGCCACGAGAAGGGAATACCTACAGTTCTTTTTAATTTCAACTGTATTTTATCATAGTTAACCATATTATCAGGTAAACATAGGCATAATTTTAAGTATAAGACCTTAAGATAGAATGGAATTTTTGCCTTGTTAAAAAAATGACTATAGTGTTGTAGTTGTTGTTAGTGTTGTTGTTGGTGTTGTTATTTTTGTTGTTATTGTCGTTGTTGTTGTTATTGTTAGTGTTGTTGTTGTTGTTGTTGTTGTTGTTGTTGTTGTTGTTAGTGTTGTTGTTGTTGTCAGTCTTCTCATAAAAATATAAATGAAATGAATATGTATTGTATACGTATAGTATAGTAACATATTTGTTTCTTTCAGTTACTTACTCGTGACACCTTCATTCTCATTCCTGTGTCCATCTAAATCTTTATTAATTCCTCTCGTTCAGTCATTATACTAATTCATTATCAATTATTATCGAAAGCTTATCTAATTTATATTCACACTCTCAGCTTCATTACCATTTTAATTTTCTTTCATTCATATCTTCATTTTCTTTTATCATTTTCTTTCTCTTCTTCCTCCACCTCTCTTCATCATCTCCTTTTCCTCCTATCTTTACCTCCTCTTCCACTTTCTTCTTTCTTTCCACTTACATCATTTCATCCACTTTTCCATCTTCCACTTTCCATTGCCTCGTTTTGTCCGCATCGTCACCTTCTTTCCTCCCTCATTGGCGTCATATGCATGCAAATTAAATTGATATGACCTCTTGTGCCTCTCGGAGTGAAGGGAATGAGTCGCCTCGCTCGCTAAGGAGGTGCTGGCCTTCTCAAAGTAACTGATATATTAGGTACTTTGGGGCATCTAGCCTCCTAGGGCCTACGTGTGTCCTGGCCTGCCTCGCCGGCACACGCACAGCCTTTAGAATTAGCCTATTTACTCGCTTGGGTGGTGGTGGTGATGGTGGATGATCTAGCTTCGTAAGTTAGGTGTAAGGTGGTGAGAGTGAGGTGGTAGTTGTAGTAGTGTGTGTTGTTGGAAAGTGGGAAGGAAGTGTATACCTAACCTTATTGGGGTGTTTGTTCTCAGAATTACAATTAATGATTATTAGCAAGTATTGAGGAAAATAGATGGGAGCCGTAGAAAAGGCTTATCCCAACAATCATCTGATCTGATCTCCCTCATCCAGCTGATAAGACTTTACCATGGCAGCGGTTTCTTAATACAGAAACATACCGAAATAACCCGGAAAACATACCGAAATATACCGAAATAACCCGGAAAACATACCGAAATATACAGAAATTTCAATAACGATTTCTATAAAGCATTTCTATAACCGCAGGAGGGACGTGTAAACATGCAAACAGTACGGGTGTTAGGATGTCCCTTGGTCACCCTATATTTGTCGTTTTTTCTATCTTTTTCTTTGACCTGTCATTCAATATCTACCTGTCTGTCTCTGGTTACCCGTTAGCAACTCAATTTTTTCTATATGCAGGCCTACTTTTTTCGCTGTCTACTTTTGGCTGTATTGCAATAAAAAGTACAAAGTGGTTCTATTACCATTGGAGTTCTTCGTGACAATTGACTTTTTTTTTCTTTTTTTTTCTTCATTTGTGCCTATAACGCCTGTAGCCAGTGACCTCCAAGGGTGGGATGGTAGGCCCTGGAGCTTCATTTAAGGACTTGTGATGGTTGACCCTCGCCCGTGGTGGCGCAGGCAGGAATTTTATAGTGACCCCTGTGATTAGAGGCTCATGCCGGCCCCCTGTGTCTCCGATGCACTCGCAATCGAAGGCAGAGTTAATGGGCAGCATGTGGGTGTTCGATGCAGAAAGATTTTAAGTGGATTTTGGTTCTCATAGCTTGGAACTCGGGTCACTGAGAACGCCACTCTGAGACGCTAACCACTCTGCTACCCCCTCCCCCCCGCCTCTCCCCTCCTGACTAAATTGTTTTGATTATTTTTTATTGTGTGTTGGCTGGTTTTCTGTTTATATGTCTGTTTTGGAAAGGGTCTGGAATGTGTGGACTTAATGCGTAGGTACAATCAAGGCCGTATATACTATGCTATATATACTATGCGATATACTATGTAATGACTTTGGGTACAATTGCCTTATACAAGAAGAGGAGCGATGTATAGAGGATGGGACGCCAACCCTCACCCGAGCCTTAGTGAGGGGCGGCGTTATTTAGGTCATCGGTGGTGGTCGGCGGTGTTTTGGGCCGCGTCAAGAGTGAAGGCGGAACGTGAATCCTGTTGCATCAGCCAGAAATAGTGTACGCCCATTAAAGTTCTCTCGCCTCCTACCAAACTATTTTACGGGCTCGCTTGTCTGCGTCAGTGGGTAGGCAAGTGTTACCCCCTACGTAATTACCACTTCCTTGGACGGGAAAAGATAGGGAAATTACATTGGCTGTTGAGGCGTTGCAGGGGGGGGGGGGGAGGTTTATAGGCCTCAGTATACATATAAAAAGTTTAGTTAATTTAGGTCACAAAAGCCACTTTTTTTTTTATTTTTTTTTTTATTTACATCACAAAGGACTGGCCAAGGAAAAAAAGAAAAAAAGAGGTAACAAAAAGCCCGCTAAATGTATTATTCTTAACCCCTTCACGCCCAGATCTTTCCTTTGCTATATAAAATTGTCTGTTGTAACATGTTAGCCATAAAATTACGAAAACTAACTGAATATACCGATTTAGTTAGTCGACAAGGTAACGATACTAAACAGGTCATAGGTATAAAATATTGCTTATATGCCCTAAATAATCGTCTAATGGTACCCAAATAACAATGGAAATTAAATTCTGGGCCTCAAGGGGTTAATGTCAATTGGTAAACTAAAGCAATTACATGAAATCTATTTCCTCTGGACCGCTGAACTCTATAGATTCACTTAGAAAAAGCATCCAAGAGTCAGGAAAAAAAAGAGAACATTGATATTTTAAAATGTTCCCCTTGGCCAGTCCTTTATGTGGTAAAATACCAGATAATAACAACAGATTTTCTTTTTTTTGCCCCTGGCCAGTCCTTTGGGATGTAAAAAAAAAAACCCAGATAGTAAAACGTGTTTGATGGCCGTCAACATTCTTCATTATATACTCCTCGTTACTGCTCACATTGGTTTCCATTTTCCTTACCTAACCTAACTAAACCCTCCTAACTAACAAAAACCTATCCTAACTACCTAACCTAATTTAAATAACTCCGTGTAATTTTCTAATAAATTATAATTCGCTAATACCATCGTGCAGGGACTGTAGGCATCAGAACACCTGCTCCCATGGTGAAATAACCCCGGCGATCGAGGTACTTACGGAGTTGAGGATGCTGCAGACTTATCATTGAAATCTCTCCGTGTTCCTCTCTTTCCATATCCCTTAGTGTCTCAGATACCAAGAGAGTGCTGCAGCTGCACTCTAAAATAATTCCTCTTACTACTCACATTACACTATACTGCACTTACATCCTACAACTATCTTCACTCAAGAATTGATATGCCTATTAATCGCCCTGCCTCGAAGTCCCTAACTGGGATGGGGCAGAAATATCCCCAGTGTCCGCGACCAGCTTCAAGATGTCGACTCGCAGGTGTCCTTGATACTTCTTTCTAGCTTCTCTCCTTAAACTTCTGCCAACTTCGCGGCCTTAGATCTAACTTCTCCTACCCCTGTTGAACATCATCTCTCCTCCTCTCAAAACCTCATCTTCTTTTCCTCACCGAAACTCAGTTGTCTGTGTAGCACTGACAGCAGACCTTTTTCTGTCTCCTCTTACTGTCTCTATTCTCATTTTAAATCCAAAGCTGGCTGTTGCGTATATGTGCGCAATGACATCACTTGCTCTCGTGCCCACGGCCCTTGAATCTTCCGAATTTTCTACCATCCGGCTTCGACTTCAATGTCACTCTCTTACTAAATTTTTTCTGTGGCTGTATAATCTCTCACTAAACTCCTCTGACTATGTAAAATTCTTCGACTATTTAACATCAAAAGTGGAGCACATCTCATTCTCATTTTCCTTTAGCTGAAATTTTCCATTCTTGGGGACTTCAATGTTCACCACCAGCTTTGGCTATCATCTTCTTTTCACTTGACCAACCTGGTGAATCAAGCCTACAACTTTTTTCTATCCTCCAAGACCTAGAGCAGCTGGTGCAAGCACCCTACCCGTATTCCTGAACCGCCTTGGAGACACGCCCAACAATCTTGATCTTTTCCTAACCTACTAACCCTTCTGCTTACTCTGTGAAACTATTCTCTCCGTTGGGTTCCTCCGATCACAATCTTATTTCTGTAACCTGTCCTATCGCTCCGGTACCGTCTCTCGGGACCCACCTAAGCGGAGGTGCTTTGGCACTTCAACTCAGCTAAGGTGGGAAGAACCTAAGGCAGTACTACTCTGATTTTCCATGAAATAATTACTGCTTCCATGTCAGAGACCCATTCTTTGGTGCAGAGCGCATAACTGAGGTCATAGTCCTCTGGCATGGAAGCGTACATTCCACACACTTTCTCTAATCCTAAAGCCCGTCAACCTTGGTTTAACTCTGCTTGTTCTCATGCTGTCCGAGATAGAGAGGTGGCTCACAAACGGTACCGTAAAGCATCCATCTCCTGAAACTCATGCCCTTTATATTTCTGCCGCTAATCATGCCAAATCTTTACTTCAACTTACCAAAAACTCTTTCATTCATAGAAAATGTCAAAATCTTTCTGAATCAAATTCCTCTCGTGACTTCTGGCATCTAGCTAATAACATCTCTAACAATTTTCTCTTCATCTTTCCCTCCTATGCTTCACCCAGATGGCTCTACAGCTGTCTCATCTATTTATAAAGCTGAACTCTTCGCTCAAAACCTTTCGCTGAAAAATTCCAACTCTGGTTGATGAGGGCTTGTTCCTCCTTCTTCTCCTCTACCCTCTGACTATATTATGCCTGTCATTAAGATCCTTCGGAATGATGTTTTCTTTGCCCTTTCTGGCCTAGATCCTCGAAGGCTTACGGTCCTGACGGAGTCCCTCCTATTGTTTTCAAAAACTGTGCTCCTGTGCTTGCACCTTGCCTGGTCAACTTTTCCGTCTTTGTCTATACTACTTCCACCTTTCCTTCTTGCTGGAAGTTTGCTCACATCCAACTGTTCCTAAGAAGGGTGACCGCTCTAATCCTTCAAACTACCGTCCTATAGCTTTGACTTTCCTGCCTTTCTAAAGTTTTTGAATCTATACTTAATAAGAAGATTTCTTAAGCATCTATCTGTCTCACAATCTTCTATCTGATCGTCAGTGCGGTTTCCGTAAAGGGCGATCTACTGGTGATCTTCTAGCTTTCCTAACTGAATCTTGGTCATCCTTCTTTAGGGGTTTTCGGTGAACTTTTGCTGTTGCCCTTGGACATATCAAAGCTTTTGACTGAGTCTGGCACAAATCTTAATTTCCAAACTACCCTCATTCGGTTTCTATCCTTCTCTCTGTACCTTCATCTTAAGTTTCCTTTCAAACCGTTCTATTGCAGCTACTGTAGACGGACATTGTTCTTCTCCTAAATCGTATTAATAGTGGTGTTCCCCAGGGTTCTGTCCTATCACCCACTCTCTTTCTATTATTCATTAATGATCTTCTAAGTCTAACTCAAAGCCCTATCCACTCTTACGCTGATGATTCTACCTGCATTTTTCAACGTCGTTTATTAGACGTCCAACTCAACAGGAAACTAAGTGATTCACGGAGAGATGCCACCGAGCGCCTAACTTCTGATCTTTCTATAATTTCTGATTGGGGCAAAGCAAACCTTGTTTTATTCAATGCCCTCAAAAAACCCAATTCTTCACCTATCTACTCGACAAAACCTACCAGATAACTATCCCCTCTTCTTCAATGACACTCAACTTCGTTCCTTCTTCTACAATGAACATTCTAGGACAATCCTTTACTAAAAATCTAAACTGGAAATCTCACATCTCATCACTCTTGCTAAATCAGCTTCTAAGAAGTTAGGTGTCCTGTGGCGTCTGCGTCCTTTTTTTTTCTCCCTCCCAATTGCTTGCTCTCTACACGGGGCCTTATCCGCCCATGTATGGAGTATGTCTCACATGCTTGGGGAGGATCCACTCATACAGCTCTCCTAAACAGGGTTGAGTCAAAAGCTTTTCGTCTCATCACTCCTCTCCTCTGACTGACTGTCTTAATCTTTAAATCACCGCCGCAATGTTTGCTTCTCTTGCTTCTCTTCTACCGTTATTTTCATGCTCACAATGCTCTTCTGAACTTGCTAAACTGCATGCCTCCCCCTCTCCCGCGGCCTCGCTGCACATGACTTTCTACTCATTCTCATCCTTATTTATGTCCATCTTCCTAATGCAAGAGTTAATCAGTATCTTTACTCTTTCATCCCTTTCACTGGTAAACTCTGGAACTCTCTTCCTGTTTCTATTTTTCCACCTTCCTATGACTTAAATCTTTTCAAAAGAAGAGTAACAAGACACCTCCCGAACTAAATTGGCTCACCCCTCTTTTTTATTTTATTCTCTTACTGTCTTCTTTATAGGGACTGGCAACTAAGCGGGCTTTGTGTTACCCATTTTTGTTGTGCCCTTGGCCAGTTCATTGTGTTGTAAAAAAAAAAAAAAAAAAAGTTTTTGTAACATTTATAGCATTATAGAGAAATAAATATATACTCGCAGTCCCTCAGCTAACCTTACCTTACCTAACCTTCCCTAACCTAACCTAACCTAATTTAAACAACATCGTGTAATATAGCATTAGCGTCCAATATAGCGTTCATAGCATTTCCATGAGAGAAATAAATATATACTCGCAGTCCCTCAGCTAACCTTACCTTACCTAATTTTACCTAACCTAACCTAACTTTACCTAACCTAACCTTACCTAACATAACCTAACCTAATTTAAATAACATCGTGTAATATAGTAACATTTATAGCATTTCCATGAGATAAATGAATATACTGTATACTTGCAGTCCCTCAGCTAACCTTACCTTACCTTACCTAACCTAACTTAACCTAATTTGAATAACATAGTGTAATATAAACTGTTTAGTAACTTTTATAGCATTTCCATAAGAGAAATAAATATATACTCGCAGTCATAGACCACTGTATACCTGGACTGCACACGCGACAATATTTTGACTTGCGGGGCTGCATAGGGGCCTGCGGGGCGCCCGACAAAGAGATATAGTGGTCTATGGACTATCATATAGACTGGTTTCTCAGTATATATGATATACTGTAATCTTCGTAAATGTTTGTTCTATAATATTATCAAATAAAAAACAGTAAAACACGCTAAAGAAATGCCATTACGCGACTATGAAGAAATATGCATGAATTTAATATTCACTTAACTCTTCGCCATTTAAAACTTTGCGAGTTAACTTTTATCATGAAGGGTATCAATAGAAGCGCAACTTTATTAGCTTTCCATTGCTATATTTCGTTATCTGATAAATTAATTAAAGCCATGCATAAATTAGCGTTAAATAAATAAATAAAATCATCAATCGGGTAATTTTCCCGATTGATGATGTTATTTATTTACTTATATATTTCGTTTTCTGATAAATGAATTAGTACCATGTATAAATTAGCGTTGACTAAATAAATAATCACATCAATCGGGAAAATTGCCCGATTGATGATTTTATTTATTTAGTTAACGCTAATTTATGCATGGTTCTAATTCATTTATCAGATAACGAAATATAGCAATGGAAAGCTAATAAAATTGCGCTTCTATTGATACCCTTCATGATAAAAGTTGAATCGCAAAGTTTTAAATGGCGAAGAGTTGAAGTGAATATTAAGTTCATGCATATTTCTTCAGAGTCTCGTAATGGCATTTCTTTAGCGTGTTTTACTGTTTTTTATTTGATAATATTATAGAACAAACATTTACGAAGATTACAGTATATCATATATACTGATAAACTAGTCTATATGATCCGTATATATATATATATATATGAATCCGAGCGGCCCTCCGACTTCAGCCCCTTGCGCGACGGGCCGATATTCCGTGCGCAGTCCAGGTAAACAGTGGTCTATGTCGCATGCAGGCCATCGACTCCTCACTCGTGTTTCCCAGTAAACGCGCCAGGCATGTTAGGGAAAGGCAGGAAGCAATGCACGGATTCTGCCTAGGATGCTTGGCTCGCCTTCGTTAAATCTGTGGCAATAAAAGCACGCTACGCCGCTATGCTTGTATGGCAGGATGATTTGTATTGTGAGGCGAGAATTGGAACAACAACAGTGTGCACGTCTTTCTGAGAGAATAGGTAAACCGCACGTAACTATGTGGTGAGGATGGTAGTGTGTGAGGAGGGTGTTAGGAATGGTCTGTTAACCCCTTCACGTCCAGATCTTTCCTTTGCTATATAAAATCGTCTATTGTTAGCCATAAAATTACGAAAAGTAACTTAATATATCAAATTAGCTTGTGGACAAGGGTTCTAAACAGGTCATATCTATTAAAATATTGCTTATATTCACTAAAGTTGTCTAATGGCACCCAAATTACAATGGAAGCCTGATCACCTGAAGATCCGTCACCCCAGAATGTCCACCTGAAGATCCGTCACCCCAGGATTTCCCACCTGAAGATCCGTCACCCCAGCTCACAGTGAATGTAATTTATAAAATTAGGATAACAAATATATTCCTTTGTATTATGCATCTTCGAGAAATGCATCTTCTGAAATTCGAGAACAGGCATAAAAAAGATCCAATTCATATAGACTTACTGGATATATACTTCAGGCAGTCTTTTGTTTGGCATTTCCACAGAAAAACCATCCTTCGATCTGGAGTATTTTGTCCAATTCATCCAGTTATCACAAGTATCACACTTAACTTCACGCTTTAAAAGTCTGTTTTGTTGAAGCCACCGAATAACTATAGTGGAATCATCACACAGCAGTGGTAGGACGGTAGTTTAGAAGGTATTGCGTGCCATGGTCGACTGACTCCTATGACTATTGTTTTTTAGTCCACTTACTTCTATATAGTCCTCTTACTTGACTGGAGGGTCATGACTCCTCCCTTTTACCCATTTGACCTGACATCACTTGGAAATTGAAGTCAGGACAGGTCTTGACCCCACCTGAAGAACCGTCACCCCAGGATATCCTACCTGAAGAACCGTCACCCCAGGATATCCTACCTGAAGAACCGTCACCCCAGGATATCCTACCTGAAGATCCGTCACCCTGCCAAACTCTGGGGTGACGGATCTTCAGGTGATCCCAATGGAAATTACGTTGTGGGTCTCAAGAGGTTAAGGGTTTGGAAGCCATTTTACCGTCAATAACACTATAGTCGCCACTGCGCTAATGTCGCCAGGCGAATATTACAAATTTTAGCATCACTACAGACTTGTATGTGCCACTAAAGACATGTACATAATACAAACTTCTGTGCATGCCTCTTTAGTGGCACATATACATCTGTAGTGATGCTAAAATTCTTAATATATGGCGCCTGGCGATATTAGTGCAGTGGCGACTATAGTGTTATTGACGGTAGTAGTAATGTCATTCATCAGTGTTTCTGCGTCAGACCTTGTGGGCCCAATTCAAGAACGATAATATGGCCCGTCCAGACTAGGGCTCATGAGGCTGGCGGTGAGGCTGGCGGAGTTGAAAAATCGAGGTTTTCAACACCGCGCGCGTCGTGCTGAGCAAATCCAACCCTTCCCGATTCGAGGGACGTGTTGTAGTTCCCCAGTGCTGCCCCAGTAATGGTATTATCAAACTACCAGATGAGTAAGATGATATTTAGGAAGACTGAACATACCATCATCTTCACGAGACATTTCTACTTTGTCATGAATATAAATAAATTACCAGTATACTATAGCAAGAATAAGATAATGATCCCCAAAGCGAAATAGTGCATAATTTTTTTTTCCTCTCTCACATTTCTTTTATTCAACTCCTTGTTATTCATTTAATTTTGCTTGCATTGCATGTTTTATTTACTGTCTCGGAAGCAACACACTTTTCCGACTTTGACGGTATATGATACGTCTCAATGCAAAAATATTTAGGTGGTAAAAAATTGAAATGAAAAATCAATCAATCTTGTGACGGAGCGTCGCCTCCTTCCCCATGGCGGTGAGACACAGTCTGGACGCGCAGGAAGATGATGGGTATGTTCAGTCTTCCTAAATGTCATCTTATTCATCTGGTAGTTTGATAATACCATCACTGGGGCAGCACTGGGGAACTACAACACGTCCCTCGAAACGGGAAGGGTTGGATTTGCTCAGCACGACGCGCGCGGTGTTGAAAACCTCGATTTTCAAACTCCGCCAGCCCTCACCGCCAGCCTCATGAGCCCTAGTCTGGACGGGCCCATATTATCGTTCTTGAATTGGGCCCACAAGGTCTGACGCAGAAACACTGATGAATGACATTACTACTACCGTCAATAACACTATAGTCGCCACTGCACTAATATCGCCAGGCTTAAGGCCTGTCCACACTAGGGGTCATGCGGCTGGCGGTGAGGCTGGTGGATGTATTGAAATGCGACCTGCGCGTCCAGACTGTGCCTCACCGCCATGGCAGGGAGGCGACGCTCCGTCACAAGATTGATTGATGTTCATTTCAATTTTTGACCACCTAAATATTTTTGCAATGAGATAAATTAGCCAAACTCTCCTCCCCCGAGGAGGAGCATGTCAGGCCAGCTTCGCTGTGGCCTCTTATTGGTTGAAAAAATTCAGTGGAAATCGGGCATCATACAGTCCTTCGTTATTTCTTTAAAAAAAAATCAGGCTCCCTACCAGGCCTTGCCTTTAGGCGATATAGCAGGTCACAGGGGGGGGGAAGAAGAGAGAAGAGAGAGAGAGAGAGAGAGAGAGAGAGAGAGAGAGAGAGAGAGAGAGAGAGCAGAGAGAGAGAGAATACAACAATGATCAATAATTTTTTCTCCTTCCTCCTCTTCCTGATGTCATTATTGCATCATAAGCTTTGAAATGACTAATAATTAGGGGAGCGAGGTCGTTAAGTAGATATAAATTAGATTTTTCTGTTATTTATATAACTGTTTTTTTTTTTTTTGTGTGTGTGTGTGGTGGTGTGTGTGGGGGGGGGGGTTGATGTGCAGATTGCAGGAAGGAGAGATAATACAGGAAGAGAATCTATGCGGAAGGGAGATCTTGGGAAAGGAAGATATATACGGGAGAAGATCTATGCAGGAAGGAGGATCTTGCGGGAAAGGGGAGAGATATATACAGGAGGGAGATCTATGCGGGGAGGAGAGATTTATACAGGGGGAAGACTATCAGGAAGGGAAAAATTTTACGGGGAAGAGATCTATCGGGAGGAGAGATCTTGCGGGAAAGGGAGAAAATAAAAGGGAGAGAGATCTATGCGGAAAGGGAGATATATAAAGGAAAAATCTTGCAGGAAGGGAGATTATACGGGAAGACAGTGTGGGGAGAGAGATTGAAAATCAAGGGCGTGCGGATTAAAGTGGGGAAAAAAATAGAGAAATAAATCACGCGCCGTACGCGCCCGCGGTGGGGTGTCAATGGGGTTGGCGGTATAAAGAAAATACCGGATTGCGTACCGGTTTACGGGAAAATCCCGGGTACGTCCTCACCCGGGTATCAGTTACGATACCGGTATACCGATCCCGTCCCAAATCCGTATTCCGGGGTACGGATTTTTTTTTTTTTTTTTTTTTTTTTTTTACTTGTTCATCATCAGACAATTTTAACCTCTACCATCGACCCCCCTAAAATAAGATTCCCAAGCGTGGGCCCATTTTTTTTTTCTTCAATTTTTTAAACCCCTACCGACGCATAGACCCCCTAAAATAAATTTTCCTGTGGCGTGGGCCCAGTGGCGGTTTTTAAGGGGGAGACCGAGTGACCATGGCCTGGCCCGCGCCCGAAAGGGGGCCCCGCCCCCAAGGAAAAAAAAGTTTTAAATGAAAATCTAAATGCTCGAATTTTTTATTTGCTCAACACTGTTACTTGCATGTCCCCAAATATGCCAAAAATTAGTCCCAACAAAATTTAAAACTTGGGGGGAAATGTTTAAATCAACTAATATAAAATCTAAATAAAATTTGGAAAAATTCTAGAGTCCTTTCCCGCCCTTATTAGGGGTTTTTTTTTATCCAGATTTTCAAAAAATCCCTTCAATACCTCAAAAAAGTAATAAAAAATGGGGGAGAAAAAAAAAATAAAAAATAAATTAAAAACCAAAACCAACCTGGAAAAAATTGTAGTCCTTTCCCACCCTTACTCTCTTAGGGGGGTTTTGGGTTTAGGTTTTGTAGGGGGTTGGGTTAAATTTTTATTTTTGGGGGCCCGGGGCGGGGGAAATGTAGGGGAGGGGCGTTGGGGGGGCCATCTCTTCCCCATTTTTAAAATTCGCTTTAAGGTTCTGGGGGGTCTGTGGGGGTCTGGTAAAAAAAAAACACTAAAAGGGGGAAAAGGACCTAAAATTTTCCCCCACATTTCATTCGGGGGCCCCGCACTCCCCCCGGGCCCTAGGCCCGCCCCCAAAATCCCCCCTGGGGGGCCCATTTTTTTTTTACAATTCGTCCCCCCACCGTACAGCATAACCCCCCAAAAATAAGTTTTATGTGGGGTAGGCCTTTCTTTTTTGTATCATAATTAGTATGTAAAATGTCCCTTAAAAAAGGGAAATAAAAATAATTTGATAAAATTTCCTTTTTAACTTTTATTTTTGGACAAAGGTTCCTGAGATTCCGGGGAAAAAAACATTTGATAGATACCCAGAGCTGGCAGTATTTGAATATTTGTGTTTTTAAAAATCTATTTATAAATACATTATTTTTTTATTTTTTAAAATACAGAAATTTAAATATTTAAGAGATTTAAATACTTTTGTTTTATATACTAAAATATAAAAATGTAAATTTTTTTTTTTATTCATTTATTATTTTTTTCAGTTAATTTGGCCAAAAAGCCCAACTATCTGGCAACCCTGATGTTACAGTGAACCAGTGTTTCCACTTTCAAAAAATTTCCTTATTTTAGGAAAATTTAGGCCTGGAAGGAAATTCAAAGGAAAACCCAAAAACAAAGGGAAAAATCCAAAGAAATCTTTTTTTGTTTCAACATTTCTGAGTATGTAGATTAAGATTAAATACCAGGTGGTATAATATTAACACATTTTATTTCCTTTTGAAAAAATGCCAAAAACAAATTCTCGGTCCAAATGTTTTTCATATTCTATTATACATTTACCACAGAAAGAATTTTGGGGAAGGGGGGAGGGGGGGGACGAGGGGAAAAAGGTGGGGTGGCGACGGGCGGTGTAGCCGCGAGACAGGGGGGTGGGCTCCCCAAATGACTCTGCCTAACTACCTTTTTTTTCTGGTCCATTCCAATTTTTACCCCCCTTTTTGTAACCTTTTTTTTCCCTTTCCTTTCTAATCTACCCCCTTTCCCGCTTGAATCCTTTTACTTCTTGTTCTACCCGGGTTTAAATACCGTAAAACTTTTCCTACCTTCCTTTATTAAACCCTTTATCCACTTAAAAATTTCTATAACCCCCCTTACTCGATCTGCGTCCTCCTCGTTTTATCTGCTTTTAAAAAAACCAGATTAGATTTTTTAGTATTTCCTTTCTTGGTTTTATAAGTTTCCTCATACAAACAACAGACAATTACTCATTCTTATTCCCCTTCCCTCCTTGTTCCTTTCCCCTCACCCCACCCCGCCTTGCTCCAGTGAGGGGTGGGATGGGTGGGGGGGGGGAGGGAGAAGATATCGGGGGTGTGCTCGAAGGGGGGTTAGGGGTTGAAATGCTGAATGGGGCGACGGGGAAACTTTTTAAAATACACCTTATAAAATATATATAATATTATAATATATTAAATATATTATATATTTATTATATAAAAATTGATTTTCTTATTTGGTACTCTTGATTTTTTCGGGGTGACAAAGACACTCGTCATACTTGGGTTTTTTTTGCGAAAACGTTTCGCCAAAGGGCACTTGGCATCATAGGCTAAAATAGTTAAAAATTTTAAATATATTGCAATGCTAAAAAGCGAACATCAAAAAATTAATTCTAAAAAACAATAAAATATTCCAAATTTTTTAAAAATTCTAACTAATAAATAAAAAAATTTTACTTACGGACCTTTGGTGTGTATGCTGCTGATTTGGTAGGGGAAAAAATAATGAAACTAGTTTGTGGAAACTTTCAGCTTTTTGGGGGGCGATCGAACCAGAGTGGGGCAATCGAAAACGGATAAGTCATTTAGTATATGTATTGGTGTGAAATGATTTGGGGTTTTAAGATCAGGGGAAAATGCTTGGTTATGCTTCTAAAAATTTATGTCACTAGGCACCCTACCCTAGTGACACAAAATTTATTAGAAGCTATACCATCAAGCTCTGTCCCCTGATCTTAAAAACCAAAGTCTTTCACACCCTTATATACTCAAATGATTCCACGTTTCGTTCCCCGACTCTGGGTTCGTCGCCCCACAAAACTGAAATGTTACCCCCAAAAATAGTTTTTTCATTCGCCCTTTTCCCAAACTCAACGGGGCAAAAACCCCAAAGGTCCGTTGTAAAAATTTAAAATTTTTATTTTTTTGGTTAGTAATTTTAGAAATATGGGAATATTTTATTGTTTCTTAAAATTTTTTTTAGATTTCGCTTTTTTTACATTGCAATATATAAATTTTTAACTATTTTTAGCCTGATGATGCCAAGTCCCTTTGGCGAAACGTTGCGCAAAAACCCCCAATTGACGAGGTCTTTGCACCCGAAACATAAAGATAATATATATATTTTATAATATATATAAATTATTTTATATATTAATATATTATATTATAATTATATTATATTTTATGATATTTTAAAATTATATAATATATATATATATATATATTATATATATATATATATATATTATATATTTATATATTTATCTATTTTTTTGATTTACTTTTTTTTATCTTAATGAAAATTTTAAAATTTTCTTATTCTTGCTATGCTAATATTTCATTTTTACAATTCTATCATTGTTTTCATCATACCCATAGTATAGTGGGTGGGTGGGCGTCTGGGTGTGTGTGGTGTATGTGTACTGTGTTTTGATGTGTGGTTTTTGTACTGTGTGTATCAGGTTATGAGGGGGTGTATCATATCTTTATTATTTCTTATGATCGTTATCAATATTATTATTATTATTTTATTTTTTATTTTTATTATCATTATTATTTTAAAATTTTTTATTATTATCATTATTGTTACAATATTATTGTTTGTATCATATTATTGTTATATTATTTTTTCGACTATTTTATTATTTTTAAACTTATTATTGCCTTTTATCATTATATTATTGTTATTATATTATTTTTTATTACTATTGTTTTTTTTATTATTATAAACTTATCATCATTTTTTTTTTAATTTTTATTTTGTTATTATTTCAAAGGGGCAGCAAAAACACGTGAAACGCGATTTTTTTCAAAAGATGGTAAAGCCCCCCTTTACCATTCCTAAGGAACCACGGCGCGCCAACAATACAATGCGCCGCCGCAGGGCCTGGTTATGGGTCCATCGTGACCCACGTTTACGCAGTGACGCGCTCTGCCCAGGCCCCCGAAAAATTAGTGCGTGCAAAAAAATCGGGGAACTCCCGCTTTTTGTACCCAAAGCAGCGCTCGTAAGTCTTCGTGACACTATGTTTCATGTAGGCTTCGTGACCTATCTATCGTCGTATGTCTATCGGCGATAAAAAACTTACGCGCGCCTTCAAAACCCCCCTTCCCCCCCTTTTTTGACCCCCCTTCCGCCCCTTTTCCCCCCTTTCTCATTACCCCCACCCTCCTCTGCTCCCTTCCCCCTACTCCCCACCACGCGGTGACACCCCCCCCCCGAATCCCTACCCCCCCCACTCCCTCACCACGCGGTGCCCCCCCCCCCCCCGACTCCCCCCCCATGGTGACACCTCCTACTCCCCTTACCACTGGGTGACACCCCCAACCCCCCTTTTACCCACCCCATCGCCAAAAACAACACGCCCTTTTACATCCCCAACTCCCTCTCCCCCATTTCCCCACCCCCCACCCAAAACCCCCTTTTATTACAAAAACCCCCCCCCCCTTTTTCCTCCCCTTCTCCCCTCCAAAACCCCCCCCCTGTTTCTCCCACCTTTATCTCTAGCCCCCCCCTTTCCCTTTTCCATCCCCTGGCAAAACACACCCCGGTGGGCTGTTGCAGCTCTTGACCTATCGTGATACGTCTGGCACCGTCATGGACTGTCGTGGTTACGTAGTTTTATCGTGACGACAAAAAGACCGTTATTTTCCATTCATGACTAGTCTTACAGCTTCATGACTCCACGTGACCATCTTACACCGTCTGACACGTACGTACAGGCAGCGTGACATTGTTGTAGGGGTATCGTGGTCTGCGTTTAAACGTGGTCAAAATTTACGATAGCGTCAATAAAAAAATTGGTAGCGCTATCGTGGTTTGATTATGGAAGTTGTGAAAGGGGGCTTAAGAAAGATACGAGGGGTCGTCTATCTGAGGGGTTAACTTCCGACCACACGACCACACACGTAAAAAAAATTAGAGAATACACCACACACACACAGTCACCACCACACACACACACACACACAACACACCACACAACACACACACCACACACACCCCCACAACACACCATACCGCCACAGTCACACACGACTATCTTTGAATAATTTTTTTAATATAAAAAAAAATAAAAATTTTTTGGGTATATAATAAAAAATGTGAAAAAGATGATGCCTTTTAACCCATAATAGTAACTAAGATTATATATAAATATATATATATATATATTATATATATTATATATATATATAAAAATACACACACACTTTTGCTTAGTTATTATTATATATATAATATATATATATATATATATATATAATATATATTTATAAAATATATTATATTTAATAAAAAATAATATAAGGGGAAAGTGTGTGTGTGTGTGTGTGTGTCTGTCTGTCTGTCCGCGATAGTGCCGCCCCCTTGCGGGAAACCCATCATATGTTTACAGTTTTGGAAAACAGGTTGACCAGGGGAAGGTTTTAACCCCTTATAGGATGTCCGATCACTTTTTTTTTTTTTTTTTTTGCAGCCTATTGCGAGAACTGTGAAAAAAAAAAAGTGGGTTGCGAGAATTTAGGAACCTTTGTAGGGTGATGGGTATGGTCAGTGAATGGGCGGGGGGGATGGGTAATGGGTGTGGGGTGGGGTGAGTGAAGGGTGGGGGGGGAGGGTGATTTTTGAGGGAATGGGGGGGGGGTGATGGGGAAAGGGTGGTAATGGGTGTGTGGGATGGGGAATGGTGAGTGAATGGTGGTGGTGATGGGTAAAGTTTTGTGAAGGGTGGGGGGTGATAGGAATGGGTGAGTGAATGGGGGGGGGAATAAAAATATTTCAGGAAAATTAAAAGGGGGGATCTGGAGAGTCTGTGTTTGGTGGCCGAGGGGGTGGGGAATGGGTCTATCTGGAGAGTCTGTGTTTTGGGGGGCCTTCGCCCCCCAAACACAGGTGGGGGGCCAAAGGCCCACCAATAGCCCTCCGCGGAGCAGCCAAAAATCCCCCCCGGAGGGCGGCTTTGCTTTCAGAAAATTAAAGGGGTTATGAGGAAAAGGTTGGCGGAATACATACTTTCTACATCCATGATTTCAGGAAAGTTAAAGGGGGTATGATGTGAAAGGGTTGGCGTTAATAATACATTTTAAATCCTGATTCGGGAAAAATTTGAAGGGGTAGAGTGAATGGGTTGGCGTTAAAACATCTTTTTACTCCTGATTTCAGAAAGTTAGAAGGGGGTATCTGGAAGTCTGTGTTTTGGGGGGCCCTTTGGCCCACCAAAAAACAGGTGGTGGGCCCCCAAAGGCCCCCCAAAAGCCCTCCGCAGAGCTACCAAAAAGGCCGCCCGGGGGGGGGCTTTTGGGGCAGTAATTATAATAATTTAACATAGTGTTCAACAGCCCAAAATTTCTATATATAGTCTAAAATATATAATATAAATCAATAATATAAACCCCTTGTTTTTATGGTGACGGAGAACATTGCGGGCTAAGACACCCCAACCCCGCCCCTTTTTGCCTACACTCGCTGCGCGTCCTAGGGGGAGCGAAATTTTGCTTACGAAAAAGTCTAAATACGTAAGAGGTCTTAGTCCCCCCAAAATGGTCTTAGTAGTGTTCGAAAAAGCCCCCCCTGGATCGTTTCGGAAAAAAAAAAAAAAAAAACATAATACCGAAAAACCCAAAACCCACCAGAAATATACCGTAAAAGGTATACCCATGGCAATACTAATACCGATACGGGATACCCGGGAAAAAAAAAATACGGGAATACGATAAAACCGGGGTAAAAAACCGGGATTTCGGTATACCGGATACCGGGCACATCCCTAATGTGTGAGGAGAATTTTATAGTCAAGGAAAATTAAGGGATTAACAAAGGGGTCTGGGGGCCTGGGAGATCAACCCTTAGCTGGGGCTGGGGGTTTGTTTATTAGTGTACTTTTGACGGCAAACCCACCCTCCCGCGTCAGAACGGAAAAAACCCATTCAAAAACGAAAAAGGGCTTGACAGCTCCTCCTCGGGGGGGGCTGTGGCTCTATGTTCTTGAATTGAGTATAATAATACTTACTATACTTATACACTACTACTATACACTACAACTTACCCATTACTACACTAAAATTACCTACACACAACTATACTATATACTGCTTCTAAAGGGGTGTCAGTAGACTGAAACAAGGACGGGGTTAGGAAAGACCAGGACCCAAAACAAACCCCACACACACCACCACACACACCAAAGGGGAATTTCCTATTCCCTTTTTTTGCCACGCTCCCTTTCCTTTATCCTTGGAAAAAAAAAGAGAAAAAGCTTTGTACAGTCCCGATTGGGAACGGTTTTTGGGGTTTTCAGTATCAAATAGTGAGACCATAAAGAAACTAAGTATTTCATATATCTGCAAGGTGGGGACGGGGAAGGGGGAAGGGCAGTCCATGGCCCCAAAAAAATAAGGACAAACTGTCAGACCTGTAAGGCGCGGTCACACTAGCCATTTTTACCCGTGGACTGGGCGGTTTTGCGTGGGCTGGGCGTCCACTGGCCGTCCAGTGGCTGAAAAACTGCCCAGCATCGACGCCCAGCGGTGGACGGAGCGAATCGTTTATTCGTGGGCGACCCAGCCTCACTATGTCTGGGCAGCAGTGTAGTGCCGGAAAATTCCAAGAGTAATGATAGAAATTTCCATCACACGATTTCAGAGTTATTTGTCTATGAAAGAAAAGAGAAGGTTTCACTAACCATAGGTTTAGTCTAGACTAAGTTTTTGCCTAAATCCAGTATATAGGGGAACAGGTTATTTATTAGAATAAGGCCATTCAAATTATTTCATTTCTCTTCTTATTTATCTTTCATTCGTATGCTTCTCTCTCTCTCTCTCTTGCATTCCTATCTCTCCATCCTCCTTCTCCCCCCCCCCCCAAACGCCAGAGCCACGAGGTATAATATGTGAGACATTAATTTCGCGATTGCCAATAACTTGTAGAGTCAAAACTTTTTATTCCCCCCTTATCCTCCTGGCAGATCGAATAACACTCTTAGATTCTGAGCATCCTTAAAAAAAGACAAAATAGAGTTGTGTTTCGCATATTAATGCATAGATTAGTAGAGTCATTCGCTGAATTAAGAGTCGGCAAAGATTCTCTCACGCTTCCAAGTACCCTGCCACTGTGAAAAGCGTGTTCGTATGGCCGTTGTGGATTAAGTAATACCCTCCCCGTTGATTATATTTATGAATTAAATTTTACTTCATCAAATTAAGAGAATTGGGTTATAGTTACTCACTTCGTAGGTATATCTGCTTTCCCAGTTAATAAGAAACATTCGACACTTTGGGTCCTCGTTGATGAAGACTCTGGTGAATGTTTGAACACTCGTTAATTTCCGCGGTTTAGCTGTCCTCAGTCCTCTATGAAGGGTCACGCAGCGGCATTCGTTTCTTCACCGTCTCCTAGGTAAGGTGTTATCGTTTTCGTCTCTAATACCTTGTTTTTGTGATATGATATCTTAACCAGTGTTAGTCTCCTCCCCCCCTCCCCCTCCCCGTTTAACAAGGGATTTGTTTCTTCACCGTCTCCTAGGTACGTGGATAGATTTATCAAGCGGAATACGTGCTTTCCACATGGTCCCGACTCGCAAACAGTTTTCATTACTCTCACATTTTCCCTTCCCTATGTTCTCCATGTATATCTTAGGTGTTCATCTTGTATGTATGTAGATGGTAGGTCTAGGAATATAGCCCAGTGAGGCAGGTTATGCTCTTTAGAAGCTTTCCTTCACTAAATTAAACCATACATGTACTTAAGTTTTCAACCAGGAATAATTTCTTGTTAAATAAACCAAATGAGTTAAAGTAGGCATTCTTTTTTTTCTTGCAAAAACCCCAGGTAACTATTCTCTGTTATGGAAATATTTCCCCACGTCCCGAGAGAGTTTCAGACTTACTCGGTATACTAATAGTATCCCCACGACTACCGTAATCCTTATATATTAAATCGTGTTCAAGGGGTAGACCATAGGAATACCCGCTTGGACTGGTGGCAAGCAAATTCCTACTAATTAAGTTCATTCCAATTCAGTTGTAACGAGAAGAATTTATCCGTCAGTGGAGATTAACAATTAATAATCCAAATTCATATAACCAGTTCAAATCAGAGAGAAATAAGTAAAGTAAATTAGGGGAAAAACCCTGGCATCACAGCAGAGAGGATTGAGGGTCTATAGCATTGAAGCAAGCTAATTTAAGAAAATTATATATCTTTATTCAAGAATAAGGATAATACATCGTAGTAATCCCATATAATTACATTTTTCTGAGATGATCAACGATGAGGGACTATACAATGATCACTAAATCAAAGCTACACACTCGCTTGACCTTGGAGCTTCAAGTATAAACAAAGCCGTAATGCCGTATGAATAAAACCCGTTCTTTGTGTTATTAAGGATTGCGATGATTCCCTGAGGAACTCTATGACCCCTGGTGATGTCCTATGATGCTATCACAGGCGTGGCACCAGCAGTAGTGAGGGGCAGGGGACAGACGTAGGCGGTGCGGTTTATGAAACTCATCGATGGGAATTCTTGCCAAAAAAAAACCAACCGAGAATTCCCCGCCGCCGGGGGAAATTTTTAAAACCAAACCGGGACATTGGCACTTATTTAAAACCAAATTTGAGAAAGCTTTTTGGGGTTTTTTCTCCCTGAATGCGAAATCCCGGGTTTAAAACCGGGGTAATAATGGCCGGGATGCGCGGTCTTTTTTCAGAAACACAGACAATTTTTTTCCTCCCAAAAAATAGTCTTTTTTTAAGGGAGATAATTTTTTTTTTCCGGGAAAACCAAATTTAGTTTTCATACAAAAAAAAAATTCCCCCCGGGAATTTATGGTCGCCTTTTCCCTTAAAAACATTTAATCTCCACAAAAAAAGCCCAAAACCCTTGCCCGGGGAAAAATGTGTCAGGGTTCAGTTTGAGGGAATTGATTGAAGAACAACCAAACCAAAACCCTTAAACCCTAACCTTATGGGTTTTTTAATGAACCAAAACCCCCCCTTTAAACCCAACAAAGTATACCAACCAAACCCTTTGGTTTTTAATAAAAAAAAAAATAACCTAACCTTAAACCCAAAAAGGTAACCAAACCAAACCTTATTTTTTTTAAAAAACCAACCTAAACCTTTAACCCTTGGGTTTAGGTTGGGTATACTTAGGGGGTTTTAAGGGGGGGTTTTTAGGTTATTTTTTCATTAAAACCTATAAGGTTAGGCTAAGGTTGGGTTTGGTAGGGTTTCTTTTTCTAAATTCCCCGGTTTATCTGGACCCTGCCCAATTTTTTTTCCTGTTTTTTTTTAGTGTTTTTTTCTGAGGGAAATTCAGTATTTTTAAGGCCCCCGGCGACCAAAAAAATTTGGGAATTTTTTTTCTTTTGGGATAAAACTATTGTTTTCCGGAAAAAAAAATTTATCCCCATTAAAAAAAAGCACTTTTTTTGGGGCGGGAAAAAATTGTTAGGGGCCCTCTGAAAATGCCCGCGAATTCCTCTCCATTATTCCCAAAAAACCTGTTAAATTGTGTAAATTGGGTCCTGAAATTCAAGAATTGGAAGACTCGCCGCCGGCGGCGAGGGTTCCATCGGCGACATTTTCCGGGGAAAGGGAAAAGTTTTTCCCTTGGGAGTTGGGGTGGATGTTTTCCGAATCCCCAAATATACCAAAAATAAACCAAAAACACATCCCAAAAAAACCCAAAATACACCAAAAATACCGAAAAAACACCTAAATATACCGAAATACCCCTAAGCACTTTTTTTTAAATATAGGTTTTAGTCTTTGAACCTTTTTTTAATGTTTTTGTATTTATTTGGGGTGTTTCGGTATATTTTGGGTATTAAGAACCCCGTTGTCGCGTTTTTTTTTATTTGAGATCTGCCTAGAATGGGCTGGGAGGGGGTTTCAGCCCGTGTGAGTGTGAACACTTGCTCTGGGCCCGGGAATTAGTTTCTGCTCCCACCCCACGCAAAACCCCCCAGTCCCGGAAACCCAGTGTCTAATAATGTGACCGAAAGCTTTAAAAGGAAAATTTTTGGGAATTGAGAAAGGGGGGAAAAGTGACGTGAGGGGAAAAAAAGGTGGGGGAATGACCCAAAAAAAAAAGGAAGTGGTAGAAGGTGGGGGGGGGAAAGGGGGGGGGGAAATGAGCAAAAAAACCGAAATGAGGTACGCGAGCAGAACTGGGGAAGTTTTGGGCAAATTTTTGGGGCCCAGGGGGGTTTTTGGGAAAGGTGAAAAGGGGCCACCGAGAAAAAAGAAGGATGGTTTAATAAAAAATTGGGCTACGTCGTTAAATAAAAGGAAGCTATTTTTTTTTAGAAAGAGGGGGTTTAAAAACCTTGAAATATTTTTTAAAACCCTTATAAAAGCCTTAAAAAAAAAACCTTATAAAAAAACCTTAAAAATAAAAACCCCTTATAAAAAACCCTTAAAATAAAACCTTTATAAAAACCTTAAAATTTAAAATCCCTTTAAAAAAAACCTTGCAAATAGAACCTTATATAAAAACCCTGGCAAACAAAACTTATGTAAAACATTATAACTTGTGAAACGGTCTGTTTTTTCTTTTGGCCCTTTTTTAGGAAAAACTTTTTTTCCTCTTTCCTTTTTTTTTTTGGAGTGGAAATGAAAAAAAAATTCATTTTTTTTGATTTTAGGACCGTTTTTGTGACATAGCGTTTCTTCCCCCTCTCTCTCCCCTTCTCTCTCTCTCTCTCTCGCCCCTTTTCTCTCCCCTTTCTCTCCCTCTTTTCTCTCTCTTTTCTCCCCTTTTCCCCTCTCTCTCCAAAATCGGACGGGGGGGGGGGAGGAGGGGTTTGATGGGGGGAAAGGGGGAAAAGGGGGGGACATTTTAAAAGGGATAAGGGAATAAGAGTGAACGTCTGCGGGGGGTAAAAGGGGAAAAGTATTTTTGTGAATTTTTCCGGAGGAGAGAGAGAGGGGAGAGGGGAAAAAGAAAAAGGAGAGAGAGGGGGAAGGAGAGGGGAGGGGGGAAGAGAGAGAGAAAAGGAGATTCAATTAAATATTTGTTATTCACAATTGCTTTAACATTTGGGAAAAGACTGTTTCGAGAAAACCAGTCTTATTCAGGATACATAATTTTACTGTTTGAGAGAGAGGGGGCGGAGGGGGAGATGGGGAGAGGGGAGAGGAGAGAGAGAGAGAGAGAGAGAGAGAGAGAGGGGAGGGAAAAGAGAGAGAAGGGGCGGAGAGAGGAGAGAGAGAGAGAGAGGGGAGAGAGAGAGAGAGAGAGAGAAGGGGAAGAAGAAGAGAGAATAACCCCTTTGGGAAATTTTGGCATGTATTGCCAAGGGGGCAGGATGCGTTTCAGGGGGTCCCTAAATAAAAGGGCAAAATGTGTAATGCTGATGAGGGATGGGGGGGGCGGGGGGCCGTGAGGGGGCCCTTTGACGCGGGGTTGGAGTTGAAAGTTTGGGCCCCCCGGGCCCAAAAGGGGGCGTCGGGATTTCACCGGGGATCTAGGGAGAACTGTATCACCTTTCACTTCCCAAAAAAATTTTTGGTTTTCCCTAACTCCAAAGATTGTGGAAATTTTTTTTTTTGGGGGGACGGGGCGTAAAAGCGAGGCACCCCTGGTGGTATAGAAGTCTACCCCATGACTCCCAAAAACTGAAGAAAAGCGTGTTTAGGGGAAGAGCCCCAGGAAGCCAAGGGGGGAAAGTTTTGGTGTTTGCCCCGGGGCCCTGAAAAGGCGTTCGGGGCCCTCCCCAAGCTATCCCCCGCGGGAAGTGTGCGGTTTGGCGGCAAAAAACCGCCGAAAAGACGCCGGGGAAAGGTCGGGGTGTCGCCCCCCGGGGAAAGGGACGGAGCAGCAGGGATCCCCGCCCCCCGGGAAAGGGCCCCAAACCCACCACCGGGGAAAAAAGGCCCGGGGTTTCGGGCCCGACCCTCCGGTGGGGGACCCCGGGAACACGTGCCCCCTGAACAGCTCCTCAGGGCCCCACAAGGCAGCGTTTGGAGCCTAAAACATTTAATGGTACCGTGGAAAAGGGTGAAAAACCTTCCCGGCACTCCCTTTCCAGCAGCCGCAGCCAAAAATTGGGGCCCGGCCCCACCACCATGTCCGGACGACCAAGAACAAAAGGGCGGCCTCTCCGCCGGGGGCCCGGGTTTGTCTGCCGCAAGAACAGAAAAAAACGGGTTAAAAAGGATAAGCTTTGGGAAAAGGGTGCCCCCCAAGGCCGGGGAGGCCACCACTTGGGAGGCCTTTCGCCGCCCCGGGGGCCCCCAACCCACCGGAAAGGGACGTAAAGGGAAAAGGAAAAAACCCCCGCCTCCTTCCAAGGCAGGAGGCAGCCCCGCGCCCCGGGGCCCTTTCCCCCAAAACGCCCCCCCGGGGAACCGGGGGGAAGGGTCGGGGCTGGAGGACACAGTGGACGTGGTCCTTGTCGGGCCCCAAACATGCGCCGACACGTGATGGGCCCCCCGGGGGCGAACGGGGGACAAGTTGTGTCAAAAAAACCCTCTTTGGGCAGTGCGCGGCCCCCCCCTCACGACGCTCTTTCCGCAGGAGGTGGGGGGTTTGCAGGGCCTAAAGACCCGGGGTTCCGTGCCGAAGGAGTTGACGCGGCCCCTTTTCGGGGACATGGGGGGGTTTCCAAAGCCTGCAGGCCCCCGGAGGGGTTGGGCGGCAGAGGCAGGCGGCGTGGGGGGCGGTGGGGGAAAAGTTGCCCCAGACCTGGGGGCCACGTGGGGGTCCTGGGGGCGCGGTGCTCCTGAAGCGGGCCAGGAACACCCCGGCGTGGGGGTGAGGTGCCCCCCCACCACCGCCCACCCCCACCAAGCCCCGTCACCATCGGGGGCCCCCGCCAGCCCAGGTGGCGGTGGGCCCAAGGACTCCACCCGCCACCCGTTCTGGGGGGGAACAGCAGCGGAGGGGAACAGCAGGACAACAGGGGCTGCATGGGGGGAAAAACACGTCACAGGGGAAAACAGCGCGTAAAACAGGGGTAAAACAGCGTAAACCATTTGGCAGCAGCAACAAAAAACAACAGGGGAAAAACAGCCCCCCCAGAAGTTTTTCTTTCCTTTCCAGGGCCAGAAAACCAACCCCACGACCACAGCGCCTGCCAAAAACCACTGCTACGCCACGGGCAACCGCCACTGCAACCGCCCCCACCCCCAACAAGCACCGTGGGGGGGACAAAACCGTGTTCAGAAATAAAAATAGTACGTAACGTGTCAAAAAAAAAAAGAAATTATTTCCAAAAAAAGAAAGGGAATTTTAAACCTTTTAAAAAACCGTGTTTTTTTCCAAGGATTGTATCAAAGCCCAAAATTATGTTTGATAGGTGTTTAGTTTTAATTTAGGCATTTAAAAAGCCGATAACACCAAGGGCAGACGTCGGTGAGGGGGTTTTTCCCAAAGCGGGGGAAAAACGTCCTAAAAGAATGAGGGACCTTTCACAAACTATCGCTTGGACGATGAAAGGGGATTGATTTGAATTTCTTTTTATGCATATATCTTTCTAAACACTTTATCATTTTATGTAAAAAAATTTTAAAACAGTATCTATATAAACAGTTTTATCTATATATGAGTAGTGCCTTTTTTCCCTTTAAAGTACTTTAGTTTAAAATTTTTTGCCTTTTTTTCAAAATGTATTGCAGTTGGACTGGTGACACGCTTTTTTAGGAGGGGTTATATCTTTAGAATCCCCTTCCGATTGACAAGCGGTCCCTTTGCCATCTGATAGCCCCATTCAAACCTTTTGTCTTGAATGTTTTTTTCCTTTGTGAGGGAAACCATGGCCAGTGGGGCGTGCCGCTTGGGGGGGTTTTTCCCGACAACGTATTTTTGCTATAGCTGAGAAAGGGTTTTTACCGACTAATTTTAAATTTGGGGGTGGGTTTTAGGGCACACACCCAGCAATGTCACGCAGGTTTAAATCCGGGTTGAAGGCCCCACGTGCGCACGTGCGGGCGGGTTTTTACGGGCTTGTCGTCCTTCGCCGAATTTAAGGGGTCTTCTGGTGGCAGTCATATTCAATGGAAATTTTCGTTTTTTGGGGTTCAAGGGGTTTAAAATTTAACCTTTTAAAAATCTCATAATTTTTTTCCCCCTTTCTTTAAAACTAGGGTAAACGGATATATTAAGTACCCCAACAAATACCTTTTTACCTTAACACACCAAAAAAAACCCCATTCTCTATGAAAACCCGTCAACAACCCTAAAAATTTATCAATAATACCACTGGTTTAAAGATATTTTGAAATTTATTGGGTTGATTTTAAAGCCAAAAAAGGTTTAATGTGCCCCGACATCAGAGGGCTATGGCACGTTTGGCCAAAACATAACATAGGGGGAGGGGTTTAAAAAAAAATAGCGAAACGGTGAGGGAAGTGGAAAGACGGGAAAGTTTAAACAGGAAGGGTTTGATTTAGGTGAATTTAAAAACGGAAATGAACGAATGTGAAAGGGGAAAGTGAATTGTATTTTTAAAAAAAAAATTGAAATGTTTTGGGGTTATCATATACTAAAATTTATATTCTTAAGTTTAGAAATATAAAAATATAAAAAATAATATCATAAAAAAAATATATAAAAATAAAAAATTAATAAAAAATATAAATAATGCTCGCCCCAAACCCCGCCTAACCCCAACTTTAACTTCAACCCTTTAAAACCCAACAAACCTCAACCCCAAAACCCAACCTAACCCCCAACCCCACCCTAACCCCCAAAAAACCTCAACCCCCAACCTAAACAAACCCCGACAACCCAAAATACAGTATATTTCTATTTTTTTTATAATGGAGGTGGGAAGGTTGGGACAGGTCCATGTATTGGTTCCATAAGGGTTTTCCCAACCATTATGTAAACTTTTAAAGGTTAGATCCCAACAGGTTTCTTTTGGTGTTCTTTAGGGGACCGAGTCAGCGTTGCCCGCCCCTTTTGCGTTTTTTTCGATGGGAAAGCCCCACAAAAGTTTAAACCACACCCCCACCACCCCCACCCCCCACACCCCCACAAACACACCAAAACACACCCACACACCCCAAAAACACCAAACACCCCCCCACCCCCCCACACACACACACACCCCACACACACACACACAACACACACACACAACCACCACACACCCCCAAACACCACACACACACCCCATTACACACACACACCCCCAAACCCCACCCCCCCCCCCCCACACACACCCCACACCCACACACACCCCAAAACACCCACACCCACAACCCCCCCCAACACACACAAACACACACACAAAACCAACCCCACCACACACACACAAAACCCCCCACAAAACACACACACACACACACCCCCACACCCCAACACAAACACAACACACACCCCCACACACACCCCCCCCACCCCACACACACACACACAAAACACCCCAACACACCCCACACACCACACCCAAAACACACACACACCACCCCCAAAACACACACACCACAAACACACCCCACACACACAAACAAAACAACACACACACACACACCCCCCCCACCACACCCCCAACCAAAACACAAACACACACACCCACACACACAAAAACCCCCCACACACACACAAACCCCCACACACCACACACCCCACACACAAAACAACACACACACACACACACACACACCACACACACACACACACACACCCCACACACACACACACACAAAACACACCACACCACCCCACACACACACACACCCCACACACACACAAACACACCCCCACAAAACACCAAAACACACACAAAACCCCCACACACACACACCCACACACAAAACACACACCCCACACACACACACACCCCCACACACACACCCCAAAACACACACACACACACAAAACCCCCAAACCAAAACACACACACACAAAACCCCACACACCACACACACACACACACACCCCACACACCACACACACACACACACACACACACACACACAAAAACCCCACACACCCCCACACCACACACAAACACACACACACACACACACACACACACACACAAACACAACACACACACAACCCCACACACACACACACAAAACACACAAACACAAAACACACACACACACCCACACACACAAACAAACACACCACACACCAACCCCAAACCAAAACAAAAAAACACACACGCCCCCACCCCCACAACCCCCCCAACAAACAAAAAAACCCAAAACACGAAAGTTTGGAAAAAAAAGGGGGGGGGGGGAGGAAAAGGTTGGGGGGAAATTTGGCCCCAAAAAGGTTTTTTAAAGGAGGGGGGGGAAAGGGGAAAAAAGGAAAGGGGTTAGAAAAAGGGAAATTTTAGAGGGGAAATAGGGAAGAGTTGGGTGTTTTAGGGAAAAAGGGGGTTTGGGGGGAAATGGCCCCAAAAAAGAAAAAAAGGGGTGGGGGGAAGGGGAAAAAAGGGGAAGGGAAAAAATAAAAAAGGAAAAGAAAAAGGGACGGAAAAACAGGGAAAGGGAAAATTTGGGAAAAAGGGGTTTGGGGGGGACCCCAAAAAAGGGGGGTTTTTTTCCGAGGGTTTTAAGGGGACCGGAAAAAAAAAATAAAAAGCCTTTAAAAATGAAAAAAAAATTAAAAAAAAAATAAAAAAACAGGGAAAGAAAAATAAAAAAGGCCCGGCTTTCCTTTAAAAAACCTTTTTTTTTAAAAAACCCTTTTAAAAACCTGGAAAAAAAACCTTTTAAAAACCTTTTAAAAATTTAAACCCTTTTCAAAACTTTAAAAATGAACCTTTCCTTGTTTTTGTTTAAAAGTTAAAATAAATCCTTAAAAAAACTTGGAAATAGCCTTTATTAAAAAAAACCAAAAAAATTTTTGCTCTTATCTTTCTTCCCTCTTTTCGTTTCCTTCTGGGTTTTTCTCTCTCCTTCCTTGTCTTTTTTTTTAGAGGGGAGATGTAAAAAGAATTCAGTTTTGATGTAGGAACGTTGTGTGACATAGCGTTTTCTCTCTCTCTCCTCCCCTCTCTCTCTCTCCTCTCCTCCCCTCTCTCTCTCTCTCTCTCTCTCTCCTCTCTCTCTCTCCTCTCTCTCTCTCTCTCTCTCTCTCTCTCTCTTTTCTCTCTCTCTCTCTCCCCTCTCCTCTCTCTCTCTCTCTCTCTCTCTCCTCTCTCTCCTCTCTCTCTCTCCCCCTCTCTCTCTTTTTCACCTGATATACAACATGTGTATAATATTCCCCAATACACTATGTACTCTAACAGTCTTACTAGACAAAGTGGAGGAGTTACATTATACCTGAAGACATGCTATGTAAGTTTTAAAAGAACTGATATGACTATGAAAATGAATGCATGGAAACAATATTTGTGAGGTGTTGATCAGGTTCATGGTAACTTTATTGTTGGCAACATATATAGGAGACCCCATTCTGATGCTAGAGTATTCTTGATAAAGTTTGATGAAATGCTCACGAAAATAAGTCATGCAAATAAAATAGCATACATTTCTGGAGATTTTAATCTAGATCTTTTAAAGTCGGACCAAAATAGGTTTTGTATCTGAACTAATTAATATAAGTAATTCAAAGCATTTCCTTAACATAATTACAAAACCAACAGAGTATACCAGTTCACGGCAACTATTATTGATCACATTTTGGTCTACCAACATTTAGGAGTATATTTTAAATGGAATTATTTTATGCACTACATCTGATCATTTTCCTGTATTTTCGAAAAATATTTCTATCTGAAGACTCAGCAAACGATAGTGATCCAGTCCATTCACTATTTCTTTAGGATTACTCTACTGAAACGATGATGTCTTTAGAAAATGTTTAATTAATACTAATTGGGACTTTAGTTTTTGCTTCAAAAAAACTCAATGTATGTTACAGTAATTTTCGAACTATTTTTCTGCCTTGTTTCAACAATCATTTTCCCATTAATAACTAAAATGTAACTCCAAAACATGTACGTAAACCATATATAACCCAGATATAGTTTTAACATGATTAAAGAAACATAGGGTCCAAAGGAATCATGCACAAACATCCCATTACGTATGGGACAAGTGTATCGCATGCTCCGCAACCATGTAAACCAGCAGAATAAACGCTGCACGAGCTACCTACTTATCAAATAAATTGTATGAACATTTCGGCCAAATTCAAAACACTTGAAAGTAATCACTGAATTTTTAAACCGAAAAAGAAAATCAAAGTGTTAGTGAATATGTTCTATTGATGACCGTAAATTACTGATCCTTGTGAAATAGCAAACAACTTCAATAATTATTTTGTTAGTATAGGAAGTCAACTAGCGGAGGATAGACAACAACAGTCAGATTTTCACGAATACTTACAAAATAGACAGTAGAAACATTGCAAATTTACAGAAAACTTTCTTAAAACTTCTTAAACTTACTTCTGTTACAGAAAAGGACATTTTAGAATTATTAATACTCTCCATGACTCTTCACCGCTGTGACGGGGATCCCTAGATGAAATTGATTAAGGAAATCGGCAACTCTGTTATCTCCCATTTTTCTCATGTAAATAATCGTCTTTTTCAAGTGTATATTTCCAGATGCAATGAAAGTTGCAAGAGTTACCCAATATAATAAGGCTGGAGATAGAAGAGAACTTAAGAACCACAGACCATTTCCAGTACTGAACTCATTTAGTAAAATTACTGAAAAATTAATGTGCATAAGAATATATAAGCTTTTGTCAAACCCGCAATATATTAACAACAGAAGCGCAGCATGGATTCAGACAGGGCAATCCACAGAAACAGCACTTATCTCATTCACTAACGATCTTTGACATCTTTTGACAAAAGAAATCTACTGTAGCAGCAACATTTTTAAGACTTATCCCAAGCTTTTGACACAGTGGATCACCAATATCCTATTAACAAATGAAGCATTACGGCATCAGAGGAACAACGAACAGATGGTTAATTCCTATCTAAGTATCGTAGCAGTATGTCCATACAACAACATGTCTTCATCTACTCTAAACCATTTCTTCTGGTGTCCTCAGGATCCATATTGGGACCCTTGCTTTTTTTTCCCTTTATATATTAACGGACATTACAAATTCTAGCACATCATTAAAATTCATTTTATTTTCAGAACGATTGCACATTATATAAAAGCCCCAGAACTTACCGTCTTGATGTCAACAGTCAATGAAGAATTAAATAATGTACACAAATGGATAAACAGTAATAAATTACACTCATTCTGAAAAATCTAATTACATCTTTTTTCACAGAATAAAACAATACCACCTAATTTGAGTCTCTTAGAATTAATAACAATGAAATAAAAGAAGTATAATTCAAATTCCTAGGAGTAACTATGATATAAAATATCTTGGAATGTGCACATAAAAAGAACGTAATTAATAAAGTAATAATATTGGCATCTTGCAGCTCACACTCCACCAACTTAACAGGGAGGCACTGCGACATGTCTAGCCACACTCTATTTACCCCACATTATATAATTGTAACGCAGTTTTGGGCCAGTGGTGCCACCTTCTAATATAAAAATCACTCATTATTTCCACAAAAAAGAGTAATTAGAACAATTACAGGAAAAAAGAAAAGATATGAACACACTAACAACCTGTTTTTTAAATGCAAATTACTAAAGATAAATGAATTAATATATATTTTTGTGCTCTTTTTGTCTATAAATGTTTGCATATAGAAAATACTTTTTTTCGGTTCGCTTACTGACAGATACAGACTAAGAGGTGTTGATGTTTTAAGAGATTCAACGGTACTTTCAAAAACCAATCACAAACATGTATTCGTGATCACGGCCGCCAAAATATGGAATGATTACCGTGGACTTTAAAAAGCAAACTACCTTACTATTTTAAACATTGTCTCAAAAGGTCCTCTTATTGCAATCCAGTAACAGTAATCAGACATAATTTGTGTATATAGTGTATAAGTATATTCATGTGTATGTGTATATAGGAATCCTGTTATGATATTATGTTATTTATGTGTACTTTGTACCGTATGAGTAGGTTATGTATGCGTATTTGCTCTATGTGTGTGTATGCGTATTTGCTCGTATGTGTGTGTATGCGTATTTGCTCGTATGTGTGGTGTAATGCGTATTTGCTCGTATTTGTGTATCGGTATTTGCTCGTATGTGTGTGTATGCCGTATTTGCTCGTATGTGTGTGTAGCGTATTTGCTCGTAGTGTGTGTGTATGCGTATTTGCTCGTATGTGTGTGTATGCGGATTTGCTCCGTATGTGTGGTGTATGCGTATTTGCTCGTATGTGTGTGTATGCGTTTTGCTCGTATGTGTGTGTATGCGTATTTTGCTCGTATGAACGATGTGTAGTATGTGTGCATTTTACCTCGTATGTATATGTATGTGTATTCGCTCGTATGTTATGTGTGTGATTTGCTCATAATGTGTATGTGGGTGGGGTGTATTCGCTCGTATGGGTATGTGTGTGGTATTTGCTCATATGTGTATGTGGGTGTCTGTATTTGCTCGTATGTGTATTGTGGTATTTGCTCCTATGTGTATGTGGGTGGTGTGTATTCGCTCGTAGTGTAAAAAAAAAAAAAATTGTGTGGTGTATTTTGCTCATATGTGTATTTGGGTGTGTGGTATTCGCGTCGTATGTGTATGTGTGGTATTTGCTCATATGTGTTATGTGGGTGTGTGTATTTTGATCGTATGTGTATGTGTGTGGTATTTGCTCGTACGTGTGTGTTGTTATTTACTTCATGTGTATGTGTGCGTATTTGATCGTATGTGGTTTGTGTATGTATACGTATTTAGTCGTATGTGTATTTGTATGTGTTTAATAAGGTAGATATCTTAAAGTGTGAATATATAGGAGCCTTTTAAGCGAGTTTCTCTCACAGGCTCACCAATTTGATATAATTATTTATGTTGTTTTTATTACATGTATAACTGTTTGGCTAAATAAATATAAATCTATTCTCTCTCTCTCTCTCATCTCACTCTCCGTCTCTCACTCTCTCCCTCTCTCTCTCCACTCTCTCTCTCTTCTCTCTCCTCGTCCCTCCGTCTCTCTCTCTCTCTCTCTCCCCTCTCTCTCTCATCTCTCTCTCTCTCTCTCATCTCTCTCTCTCTCTCTCTCTCTCTCTCTCGCTCTCGGTCCTCTCTCGTCTCTCTCCTCTCTCTTTCTCTCTCTCTCTCCCCCCCATATCGTGACGTGGGGGGGAGGGGAAGAGGGGAGGAGGGGTTTTATGGGGAAAAGGGAAAAGAGGGGGGGACAGTTTGAAGGGGATAAGGAGTAAGAGTGACTCTGGCGGGGGGTGAAAGGGAAAAGTAGTGTGTGAATTGTCTCGGAGAGAGAGAGAGAGAGAGAGAGAGAAGAGAGAGAGAGAGAGAGAGAAGAGAGAGAGAGGAGAGAGAGAGAGAGAGAGAGAGAGAGAGAGAGAGAGAGAGAAGGAGAGAGAGAGAGAGAGAATAACACCTTGGAATATTGTCATGTCTTGCACGGGGGCAGGATGCGTTCAGTGGTCATGAATATAGGCAATAATGTTGTAATGCTGATGATGATATGATTGGCGGTGGGCGTGAGAGGCTCCCTTGACGCGAGGTTGGAGTTGAACAGATTGGAACCCCGGGACCTTAAGGCTGTCGTCGGGAGTCAGCCTGGATCAGGAGACACTGTAGTCACCTTTTCACTGCCCAAAAATGATTTGTTTCTAACTCCAAACTGATTGTGGAATTTTATTATTGGGGACAGGCGTCAACGCGAGGCACACTGGTGGGTATAGAAAGTCTAGGCCATGACTCCCAAGACTGAAGAGAGAAGCGTGTTAGTGAAGAGACCCAGAAGCCAAGGAAGGCAAGTGTGGGTGTTGCGCCGGCCTGAAGAGGCGTTCGTGAAAAGAGACCCTCGCCAAGCATGGCCGCAGGAATGCTGCGTCTTGCGGCAAGACCGCCGCAAGACGCCGTGGAAAGCGTCGAGGTACTACGTCCCGACGTCAAGACGGACAGCAGGGATCACCCGCCCCTCCGGATGAGGACTCCAACCACCACCAGGAGAACATGCCGAGGTTCTGCCGAGCCCTGCCTGGTGGTGACGCAGGACACGTGCCTCCCTGAACAGCTTCCTCGACGCCCACAAGAGGCCAGGCGCTGGAGCCTCAACAGTTAATGGATACCGTTGGACAACGGTGACCCACCTTCCCGCACTCCCGTCCAGCAGCCGCAGCGCAAGAAGGTGCGGCGCCGCCGGGGCCACCGTGTCCGTGGACGACCAAGAAACAAGACGGCGGCCTCTCCGCCGGCTGCAGGTCGTCTGCCGCAAGAAGCAGAAAAAAACTGTTAACAAGGATAGTGTTGAGAGGCAGCCTCCCAATGCGTGGAGGCCACCATTCGGAGGCCAATCGCCGCCCCGGAGCCAACACCGCCGGCACGACAGTCCAAGGCAAGGAAACAACGCCGGCTCCTGCCTCCAGAGCAGGAGGCAGCGCCGCGCCCCTGTGCCTCGCCCCCCCGTCCCCCGGGACGCGGTTGGGGACGTCGTGCTGAGACACACAGTGGACGTGGTCCTTGTCGTGGCCCCGAACATGAGCCGAACGTGATCGCCCGCGCGGCGAGATCGGTGGCAAGTTGTGTCAACAAGCCCGTCGTTGGCAGTCGCGTGCCTCCACCCCCTCACGACGCTCTGTCGCAGGAGGTGGTGTTGCAGTGGCTCAGGCCAGTGTCTCCGCTGCCGACAAGGAGCTGACGCGGCACCTGCATGACTCGAGGCCAAGACCGCGAGGCCGCCGCGCGTCGGCGGGCAGAGGCAGGCGGCGTGCGTGGCGGTGTAGGACGTTGCCCGACCTGAGGTCGCCACGTGGTGGGTCCTGGGGGCGCGGTGCTCCTGAAGCTGGCGCAGGAACCCCCGGCGTGAGGGTGACGGTGGCGCCCACCACCGACACCACCACCAAAACACCGTAACGCATCAGGGGCCCGCCATCCCAGGTGGCGGTTCGTCAGGACTCCATCGCCACCCGTCTGCTGGTGTAACAGCAGCGACGGGAACAGCAGCGACAACAGCGGCTGCAGTGGCGGGACAGCGTCAGCAGTGGAAATAGCATCGTCACCGCGTCACAACGTCAACTAGTGGCAGCACAGCAACAACACACATCGGCAGCAACAGCGCCACCCTCAGAAGTGTTGCGTCCTGCCACTGCCCGACAACCAACACCACGACACAGCGTCTGCCAGAAATCCCTCGCTACAGCGACGCACCCGCCACTGCAGCCGCCACTGCAACCAACCCACCACCACAGCAGGTGTGAGCACCGTGAGGGGCGACACAACCGGGATTTCAGTGAATAAATAATAGTACGTAGACGTGTCTAAAACAAAAAGAAAAGTTATTCCAGAAAAAGCATAGGAATTCTTAAACCTATTAAAAACCGTGATTTTGTCCAAGGATTGTATCAAAGACCAAATATGTTTGCATAGGGTGATTAGTCTTAACTTAGGCATTAAAAAGACCGATCAACACCAACGCAGACTCGCGTGAGGAGGTTTGCCAGCGCGGGAACGTCCTCAACGAATGCACCGATGATGAAATTATCACAACTATCGATTGTGACGATGCAAGGATTGATTGAATTTCATTTTTATGCCATATATCGCTTCTAAACTACATTTCATTTTATGTAATTATTTTAAAACGAGTATCTATATATCAGTTTATTCTATATAGGAGTATGCCTTTTCCTTCATCGTACTTTAGATTTTATATTTTTAGAGCCTTGTTCATATAGTATGAAGGCGTTTGATGAGTGACACGCTTTCAGGAGCTTATATCTTTAGAATCCCGCTTACCGATTGACAAGCGGTCTTCGCCATCTGATAGCCCCATTCAATTCCTTTTGTGCTTGACATGTTTTTGTCTCACGTGAGGGATCAGCATGGCGTGTGGCGCCGTGTCGCGTGAAGGGTTTCATGACAACGTATCTTGCTATACTGAAAACGGCTGTAACCGAACTAGTTGAAATTTGGTGTGTGGTTTGAGACCACACACCTAGCAATGTCACGCAAGGTCAACATCCGGTGACCCGCACGTGGCGCACGTGCGGCGGGTTTCTACGGGCTTGCTCGTCCTTCGCCGATTAAGGCGTCTTACTGGTGGCAGTTATATTACAATGGAAATTACGTTCTGGGCTTCAAGGGGTTAACATTTACCTATAAAAAATTTCATAATTATTTCCCCCTTTCTTGAAACTAGATAATCGGATATATTCACGTACTTAACAATACCTGGTATACCTAACACACAAATAACACACATTCTTCATATGAAACCTCGTCCAACAACGTAACATTTATAATAATAACTACTGTGATGATATGTGATTGATTGATTGCTTTGAATCCAAAAAAGGTGAATGTGCCAGACATCAGAGGTCATATGGCACTGTGGCAAAGCATAACATAGGGGAGGGGTTAAAGAAAAATAGCGAAACGGTGAGGGAAGTGGAAAGAACGGAATGTTAAGCAGGAAGGCTAGATCAGGTGAATGTAAAGCGAAGTGAAGCGAATGTGAAGGGAATGTAGAGATTGTATGTTAAAAAAAAAGTTGAAATGTTGGGGTTGATCATATACTAAATATTTATATTCTTTAGAGTTTAGAAATATAATAAATATAATATAAATAATATCATAAAAAAAATATATATAATAAAATAATATAATAAAATATAGTATACTAATGACCTCGACCTCAACCTCGACCTAACCTCAACTTCAACCTCAACCTCAACCTAACAAACCTCAACCTCAACCTAACCTAACCTCAACCTCACCCTCAACCTCAACAAACCTCAACCTAACAAACCTCGACCTAACCAATGATACAGTATATTTCTATTCTTTTTATAATGGAGGTGTGAAGGTAGTGGAGGATCAGGTCCGTATGTATTGGTTCCATAAGGGTTCCAATCCATTATGTAATACTTATAAAGGCTTAGATCCCAACAGGTTACTTTTGGTAGTTCTCATGTGACTCGAGCTCACGTTTTTGCAAGCCCTTTTCGCTTATTTTCGATGGGACGCACCACACACGTAACACACACACGTAACACCCACAACACACACCCACACACACACACACACACAATCCACACACCACGCACGCCGCACTCACGCCGCATCGCACGCACGCACAGCACGCGGCGCGCCGCACGCCAGCACGCAACGCACGCACCGCAACGCACGCACGCACGCACGCACGCACGCCCGCACGCCACGCACGCACGCACACGCACGCAACGCAACGCACTCTCGCACGCACGCCACGCACTGCACGAGCACGCAGCCACGCACGCACGCACGCACGCACGCACGCACGCACGCACGCACGCGTAACAGATCCTTTGCTATAGTTAACGTGAGAGAGTGACGTAAAGAATTGTGAATTTTCAACTTTAGTCCCCTCGAGCAGCCGTGTGTTGAGTGGTCACGTGGTTGTCTGCCTTTGTCATTTACAGGACGAAGATAAGAGGAAGCTTAATGCGCGGTCACACTAGACACTGGTACGCGTGGACTGGGCGGTTTTGCGTGGGCTGGGCGTCCAATGGCTGAAAAACTGCCCACCCATCGACTCCCAGCCGTGGACGGAGCGAATCGTTTACCGTGGGCGACCCAGCCTCACTTATGTCTGGGCAGCAGAGAGGATTGAGGGTCTATAGTATTGAAGCAAGCTAATTTAAGAAAATTATGTATCTTTATTCAAGAATAAGGATAATACATTGTAGTAATCCCAGATAATTACATTTTTCTGAGATGATCAACGATGAGGGACTATACAATGATCATTAAATCAAAGCTACACACTCGCTTGACCTTGGAGCTTCAAGTATAAACAAAGCCGTCCTGCCGTAATGCCGTATGAATAAAACCCGTTCTTGGTGTTATTAAGGATTGCGATGATTCCCTGAGGAACTCTATGACCCCTGGTGATGTCCTATGATGCTATCACAGGCGTGGCACCAGCAGTAGTGAGGGGCAGGGGACAGACGTAGGCGGTGCGGTTTATGAAACTCATCGATGGGAATTCTTCCCGACGTGGAAATTTTAACCTAACCAGGACATTGGCATCTTACTTAACCTAATTGAGCAAGCTTTTGCTGGTATTTCATCCCTGAATGCAGAAATACGGGTAAAACCTGGGTAATAATGGATGAGGACTGCGCGGTCATTTTCAGTAACACCGACAAATTTTTCCTGCCCCAAAATAGGTGCTTTTTCGAATGGAGATAGTTTTATTTTCCGGAAACCAATAGTTTTCATACAAAAAAAAAAATTAATCACCGAATTTTATGGTCGCCGTTTCCATTAAAACACTGAATCTCCATCAGAAAAAGCACTAAAACTTGACCGGGAAAAATGTGTCAGGGTCTCAGATAACAGGGAAGTGATTGAATAGAACATACCAAACCTAACCTTAACCTAACCTTATAGGTTTTAATGAAACCTAACCTAACCTTAACCACAAAGTATACCTAACCTAACCTTATAGGTTTTAATGAAACCTAACCTAACCTTAACCACAAAGTATACCTAACCTAACCTTAACCACAAAGTATACATAACCTAACCTTAACCACAAAGTATACCTAACCTAACCTTATAGGTTTTAATAAAACCTAACCTAACCTTAACCTAAGGTTAGGTTAGGTATACTTAGTGGTTAAGGTTAGGTTATGTTTCATTAAAACCTATAAGGTTAGGCTAAGGTTAGGTTTGGTATGTTCTATTCAATCACTTCCCGGTTATCTGCGACCCTGACAAATTTTTTCCTGTCAAGTTTTAGTGCTTTTTCTGATGGAAATTCAGTGTTTTTAATGGAAACGGCGACCATAAAATTCGGTGAAGAATTTTTTTTATCGTATGAAAACAATTGCTTTCCGGAAAATAAAATTATCTCCATTAGAAAAAGCACTATTTTGGGGCAGGAAAAATTTGTCAGTGTCCTCTGAAAATGACCGCGAAGTCCTCGTCCATTATTACCAAAGCCTGATTAAATGTGTAAATTGGGTCCTGTAATATCAAGAATTGGAAGACTCGCCGCTGGCAGCGAGAGCTCCGATCGGCGACAGTTCCAGGTACCCACCGCCGATAAGAATTCTCGCCGCCGTCGTCAAGTGTTCCAATTCTTGATATTACAGGACCCAATATATACATTTAATCAAGTTTTACCCGTGTTTCTGCATTCAGGGATGAAATACTATCGTTAGCTTGATCAGTTAGGTTAAGTTAGGTGCCAATGTCCAAGTTAGGTTAACATTTCCACGTCGGCGAGAGTTCTAGATTGCTGTTTCGGCGATAATTCCCATCGGCGACAGTTCCATAAACCCGGCGCTGCAGGTGTGCCGTGAGTTGTCGCGTGGATGTCTCTTAATACCCAAATATACCGAAATACACATACCAAAATATACCAAAATACACCGAAAAATACCGAAAAAAATATTCCGAAATATACCGAAATACAAAAAAATATACCGATAATACACCTCAATATTCCAAAATATACTAAAATACACCGAAATATACCGAAATATACCCTAAACACGTTTAAAAAATTTATGTATTATGTCTCTTGATACCTTATTTTAGTGTATTGTCATGTATTTCGGTGTATTACAGTATATTTTGGTATTAAGAGACGCCGTTGTCGCGTTTGTTTTGATTTGAGATCTGCCTAGCACTGGGCTGGGAGGCGGCGCGGCCAGACAGTAGTGTGACCACTTGCTCTGGGCGTCCAGAAGTAGCTCTGCTCCCAGCCCCACTGATCTATATAACATGGATCGCGGAAGCCTGGCTCAGCACTGGTTCCAACTGTCCGCCATCTTGCCAATACCAAAACAAAGCCTTGTTTCTGCGGCTCGCGTTGCTGACTGGTTGTGCTTATCGCCTCGTCATGCCAAGCTGTGCTGCTATGTCCTGTACAAACAGACCAGGACCTGGAAGTGGCAAATCTTTCCACCTGTGAGTAACACCACACACACGCACCCACCACACACACACCCACCACACACACACACACACACACCCACCACCACACACACGCACCCACCCAAACACACACCCACACCCACACCACCCACGACACACCCACCCACCCACACCCACACCCCACGACCACCCACCACACACCACACCCACACCCACACACACCAGACACCCACACACACACCACACACCACACACACACACACACACACACACACACACACACACACACACACCACACACACACACCCACGCACACACACCCACACCCACTCCCCACCCAGCCCATCCACTCTTAATCCATCTACCCACTCCAGTCATCCACCTACTAGTTAAAAAAAAATATAGGTGGATATGGTATACTTTTTTTTTATATAGGTAGATATAGATATAAGTATATTTTTTTATACTTGTTAACAATTAGTAGCGGGAACGGGTAAGCAGAAGGCTGACACTATACGACGGGTGACACTACAGACCTGAGTGCGGTTATATACAAAAG
>JACEEZ010019079.1:0-40000 GCA_016584305.1 Chionoecetes opilio | reverse complement strand
TGGAGGTAAAACCGCAATAACTTGTATGATAAGAATGCATCGTTGTTAATGAGTGCTGCTGTTTTTTCCGTGTATACATTGCTTTTCCATAACATATATTTAGGGTGACTTAGACTTAGAGCATCAGGGTGATCATTCAACGGAGGCATGATAAAGGTAAGATAAAGGGTGTAATGGATAAGGGAGGCTGTGAAAGGGAGGATAAAGGGTGTAATGGATAAGGGAGGCTGTGAAAGGGAGGATAAAGGGTGTAATGGATAAGGGAGGCTGTGAAAGGAGGATAAAGGGTGTAAGGATAAGGGAGCTGTGAAAGGGAGGATAAAGGGTGTAATGGATAAGGGAGGCTGTGAAAGGGAGGATAAAGGGTGTAATGGATAAGGGAGGCTGTGAAAGGGAGGATAAAGGGTGTAATGGATAAGGGAGGCTGTGAAAGGGAGGATAAAGGGTGTAATGGATAAGGGAGGCTGTGAAGGGAGGAAAAGGGTGTAATGGATAAGGGAGGCTGTGAAAGGAGGATAAAGGGTGTAATGGATAAGGGAGGCTGTGAAAGGGAGATAAAGGGTGTAATGGATAAGGGAGGCTGTGAAAGGGAGGATAAAGGGTGTAATGGATAAGGGAGGCTGTGAAAGGAGGATAAAGGGTTGTAATGGATAAGGGAGGCTGTGAAAGGGAGGATAAAGGGTGTAATGGATAAGGGAGGCTGTGAAAGGGAGGATAAAGGGTGTAATGGATAAGGAGGCTGTGAAAGGGAGGATAAAGGGTTTAATGGATAAGGGAGGTGTGAAAGGGAGGATAAAGGGTGTAATGGATAAGGAGGCTGTGAAAGGGAGGATAAAGGGTGTAATGGATAAGGGAGGCTGTGAAAGGGAGGATAAAGGGTTGTAATGGATAAGGGAGGCTGTGAAAGGGAGGATAAAGGGTGTAATGGATAAGGGAGGCTGTGAAAGGGAGGATAAAGGGTGTAATGGATAAGGGAGGCTGTGAAAGGGAGGATAAAGGGTGTAATGGATAAGGGAGGCTGTGAAAGGGAGGATAAAGGGTGTAATGGATAAGGGAGGCTGTGAAAGGGAGGATAAAGGGTGTAATGGATAAGGGAGGCGTGTGAAAGGGAGGATAAAGGGTGTTAATGGATAAGGGAGGCTGTGAAAGGGAGGATAAAGGGTGTAATGGATAAGGGAGGCTGTGAAAGGGAGGATAAAGGGTGTAATGGATAAGGGAGGCTGTGAAAGGGAGGATAAAGGGTGTAATGGATAAGGGAGGCTGTGAAAGGGAGGATAAAGGGTGTAATGGATAAGGGAGGCTGTGAAAGGGAGGATAAAGGGTGTAATGGATAAGGGAGGCTGTGAAAGGGAGGATAAAGGGTGGAATGGAGGGTAAGGCTGTATAACGAGGAAGCAAGGTAGTGTATGCAGCAAGCTCGAGTGTATGCGGATTAAACGACCCCCCCTTTACTTCCCTCCCTTCCCTTCCCTTCCCTTCCCTTCCCTACTACCCCCCTTCTCTTCCCTTCCCTTCTCCCTTCCCTCCCCCTCCCTTCCGCCCTACCCCCCTTCCCCTCCCTTCCCTTCTATTCCCTCCCTCCCCCCCTCACCCCTTCCCCCTTCCCTTCCCTTCCCCCCACCCCCGGTCTATTAAGGTTTCAAGCCCCAGGAAACACTTGTGGAGAGTATGTGTGTGCGTGAAAGCAGAGCAGGAGAAGGACACACATACATCCACACACACTCCCTTCCCTTCCCTTCCCCTTGACTTGTGCATGAAAACAGAGCGGGGATACGACAATGTGGCTTCCTTCCCTCAGTCAGCAGCGAGCACTTATTAGTTAGTCTGCCTAAAGTCTGCCCACGTATAGTAAAGTTTAACGAGGAAAGTTTGAGTTTAGAGAGACAGTTTATGGAGAGTTGAATTGAAATGTGGTGCTCAGTGGTAAATAGTTATAAGCCACACACACACACACACACACACACACACTTGACAACTTATAGGAGTGGGAGTATGACTAACCATCACATGTATCTTACTCCCCATGCACTCCCATTTAATCACACTTTTATACTTTTACGTGGGGATAAGTTGAGAGAATAACTAGCTCCTTTAAATGGTGAAATAATTGTCATACTCACTAAGCTGTCCATCTATTCTCTCCATTCACTTCCATTCACTTCCATTCACTTCTATATTCACTTCCATATTCACTTCCATTCACTCCATTAATTTCCAGCCACTCCCTTCACTTCCAATCACTTCTATATTCACTTCCATATTCACTTCCATATTCACTTCCATTCATTTCCAGCCACTCCCTTCACTTCCAATCACTTCTAATCACTTCTATATTCACTCCCATCTATTAACTCCCTAATGGCAAAGCTGTTCTTACCTCTTGTTCTTTAAATCGTAAAATACGTACTTGTTATACTCCCTAAGCTGTTTATTTTACCCTGCCAAACTGAGGCGTCACAATAGCAACAAAGATGTAGAAGACTGTCCTAGCCTCTTAAACTGAGCACCCATACTCTTCTTCCCTTCCCTCCCCTCCTTCCTCTCCCTCCTTTCCTTCCTCTCCATCCCCTCCCTCCCCCTCCCCTCCCCTTCTTCTCCTCCGTCAATAGCCGTCAGAAGAATGAAGAGCCTTCTATATGACACCGAAAATAAATGAATGAATGACACACAAACAGAGTGAGTCGGTCAATTGTGGATCTAGTCTGCCCCCCGCCGCCCTGCCCCATCTCCCTTCCCTTCTCCCTTCCCTTCCCTTCCCTTCTCCCTTCCCTTCCCTTCCCTTCCCTTCTCCCGCCCCTTCCCTTTCCTTCTCCCGCCCCACGCCGCTTTGCCTCATCTCCCGCCCCTTCCCGTCTCCCCCCGCCCCCCGATGCCCAACCTCGCTAAGTATACAAACATCCTCGGGGTTCTTGGCACCTTGAGTCTGGTTGGTGGGGCACGTCAGTGACACGGCAGGAGCAGGGCAGATGTTAGTGGGGCATGATGGCACTGGGGACAATGTGCGAGGTGTCATATTTAAGATAAGGCAGAGAAGGAAGAGGAAGAAGAGAGGAAAGATAGTGATGATTATAATGATGATTTACTTGATGACTAGACCACACAAGCAGCGTGTGTGTGTAAGTAAGTAAGTAGGTAAGTTTTATTTCCAAAGCAATTATATACATATATACATAACACTTTAAATAAATAGTGGAATGAATCTGTCGAGCCAAGGCTCCTTGACAGATATATTTCTATAAAAAAGAAGCACAATTTAGTAAAGTGTGTATGTGTGTGTGTGTGTGTGTGTATGTGTGTGTGTGGAAGTTCCCCTCTCTCTCTCTCTCTCTCTCTCTCTCTCTCTCTCTCTCTCTCTCTCTCTCTCGCATTATGTCACCCTTAATACGCTCATTAACACTCGTTTATACTACCCTACTTTACTTACTGGTTCCTGCTTGAAGCCTTTTTTCCCCTTTTTTATACCGAATCGAGGTTTTCCTCTCTTAACTTAAATTGTCAAATGCTTTAAAATTTCCTTCA
Organism: Chionoecetes opilio; assembly: GCA_016584305.1. Lineage (NCBI taxonomy): Eukaryota > Metazoa > Arthropoda > Malacostraca > Decapoda > Majidae > Chionoecetes > Chionoecetes opilio. Next base: position 36,481 of record JACEEZ010019079.1, on the reverse strand, counting down.
CCTTACATCTCAGTTAGTAAAATTGCTGCGTACGTACATTAGCATTCTTGTCAATCTTTTTTTGCTGAGGGAAGTAGAAAGGATGGGATGAAATTAATGTAAACTAACCTGCTTATTATGCTCTCTTGCCCCGTTTACGAGAAGCTTTTTTTTTTTTACATGGTTCTCTATAACACGTTTATAATCTTGTCTTTAGCTGGTGTAGCCTTAACGGGAGAGGAGAGGAGAGGAAAAAAACTGACCTTGGAAACGGACAGAGTTGGGAATATCCATGTTAAAACGTTAGAAAAGGGAACGAACTTAACCCCTTGAGGCCCAGAATGTAATTTCCATTATATTTTGGCTACCAATAGACTATTTTAATGAAGGTAAGCAATATTCTATAGATATGACCTGTTTAATACCCTTTGTCCACTAGCAAATTTGGTATATTAAGCTACTTTTCGTCATGGCTTACAGACGCTAATATATAGCAATGGAAAGATCTGGGCGTGAAGGGCTAAAACTGTGTAACAATGGGCCGGAATGTGGACCTCATTGTGTTCCCTTCTCTCGCCGAATTGAGCTTTCATAATCTTTAACCCCTTGAGACCCAGAAAGTAATTTTCATTGTAATTTTGGTACCATCAGATGATTTTTAGTGAATATAAGCAATGTTTTTATAGATATGACCTATTTAGTATCCTTTTCGGCTAGCTAATTTGGTATATTCACTTACTTTTCGTAATTGTATGGCTGACAATAGACATTTTCTTTAAGCAAAGGAAAGATCTGGGCGTGGAGGGGTTAATAATCTTCCTAATAACGGGTGATGAAGGAGACACGGGCTGAGATACGAGTACTTTAATCCTAACTAGTTTCACCTTGACTGGGCTTTCTCAGAGGAATACAAGCCCAGTAAAGGCGAAACTAGTCAGGAATAAAGCACTCGCATCTCAACCCGTGTCTCCTTCATCACCCGTTTTTACACCTGTCAGTATGTTTACAAAGCTTCCTAATCGATCTGACGCTCTCTCTCTCTCTCTCTCTCTCTCTCTCTCTCTCTCTCTCTCTCTCTCTCTCTCTCTCTCTCTCTCTCTCTCTCTCTCATTCTCTTGCTCTCTCTCTTTCTCTCTCATACACTCTCCCTCTCCCCCCCTCTCTCTCTCTCTCTCCTCTCTCTCTCTCTTAATCTGAGAGCCGTCAAGAATACCTGCATACCAGGATAGTTCAGGTTCAGGTAAAGGGAGGGGTGTTGTACTTTATAAAGAGGTCCACCCACGCCTCCCTGTGGACGCTGGGGAAGTCCACCTTGGTGATGGGGTCGTCGCTGTGGACCTGCTCCCAGCTGTCCATGGTCTTGGTCAGGACCTCCCCCAGCTCAGCCTGCCTCCTGGCAGCAGGGACGACCCTGGGGTTGAGCAGGTCAAAAAAGTTCTGGCACTGCTTCTTCTGCTGAGCCTCCTCCTCTCCCTCCCCCCCAGAGTTGATGTCCTGCTTCAGCTCCCTGATGATCCTGGCCTTGATGGTCTCCACCATGTCAGGGGCCATGGTCTGCAGGACAACCGGGGTGTAGTGGGGGTGGAGGGCGGTCGCCATCAGGAGGTCCTCCTTCTTAAACAGGTGGCCAAACCTGTAGGCAGTTCATTTTAAAAATGTGCTGCACACAGCTAACTCATGTTATTTTATCTATTTACAGCTTTACTGATGATACAAATTACTTAAATTTTTTTTTTTTCTTCATCTCTACGCCTCTCCCGACCGAGGTCGGGTGGCCACAACATGCATGTCGGAGGACACTTAAAATTACAACCTTACAAAAAACAAAAAAAGTACGGCAATCTATAGTATCACCGCACCAGCATTGTTTGGGGACGGGCCCCCTAGTCCTCTTAGCACCCTTCCCCCTTCAGGCTAACTTTAAACAGCCAGAAGTCAGGGTGGGAACTGGCGCAGTGTCGAAGGGACTGCCTGTCCCTTATATTAGAGTCCCTTATATTAAGAATATATTATATTATATTGTTTATATACACCAACGCTAGGGAAAGTATAAAAACAACTTAAACAAGACAAAACTCCACACAAGGCACAACAAGTTGAAAACATCGACGATCCGCGCAAATTTGAATGTATACAAACAAGTATGGACGAAACGAATCTTATAAGTGAAACAAAGATAAATAAACGACTGGATCCTATGCACACAGACATGGAATTAGATATATTTAACATAGTTAAATAAATAAAAATATATATACAGTAGGTATTATGGTAGGTGTTACGCGTGTAAGTAGAGTGAAGGCACTATATTCCACGTCAATAAGTCATCCTCTTTTATTTTGATGTTTGTACGTTGTCTTTTAAGCTGAGATACAGGCAGTTTATTTGAAGTGTAGAAAAACATTGCATGATGCACTTACCTAGGTATGTAATGTTACTAATGGAGTTATATTAAGTTAAAATTTGACGTTGTGCGATTAGTGCGATCGTGAATCGATAAATGACGAAATGTTCTGTGTGCTAGAAAGCTGTTATGACAGTAAGGCGCCAAAGCTATGCGCATTGCCGCTGAAAAACTTTTGTTTAAGGTCGTCCTTTAAAGTATCGCAGGAAATTTAAGCAATACTTGAGTTGCGATACTTATACTCCGCTACTTTGAATGCTTTGCGATACTTATACTCCGCTACTTTGAATGCTTTGCGATACTTATACTCCGCTACTTTGAATGCTTTGCGATACTGCGATACTTTTTTTGGCGGTGCGATAGTATCGCGGTATCGCACCAAGTATCGCTCTCGCCCACCTCTGCTACTATTACTACTACTACTACTACTACTACCAGTGGCGTACCCAGAAAATTGAAAAGGGGGGGCCAATATATATATATATATATATATATATAGTTGGTATTCTTAGGTAGATACATCTTGACATTTCAGGGTGACAGACACTCGTCATTCTTGAGGTTGTTTATGCGCAACGTTTCGCCAAAAGACACTTGGCATCATCAGGCTAAAATAATTAAAAAAAATAATATACTATACTGCTAAAAAGTTAACATCTAAAAGAATTTTTTTAATCCTATATTATCTAAAAATAACAAATAAAATACAATTTATACTTAACGGACCTTGGTGTGTATGCTGTCTGAGTTGGCAGAGGACTGAATGAACAATAGTTTGCGGGTAACATTTCGGCTGGTGTGTGGCGATCGAAACGAGAGTCTGACAATCGAAACAGTGTGATAATCATTTGAGTATATGTAGTTGGTGTGAAATGACTTGGTTATTAAGATCAGGGGACAAATGCTTGATGTGTATGGATTCTAATAATTTAGTGTCACTAGGGTAGTGTGCCTTGGATAGGATACTAAAGTCATTCATAGAAAAAGGGTGATCTAAATCATGTGAGTGTGAGCGGATTGCAGATTGCGAAGGTGAAGAAATGGGTCGACCAGTACGTGCAGAAACACCTTTATGCTCAGAAAGCCTAAGGGTTAGATTCCTTGTTGTCTCGCCGACGTATCTAGCGTTACAGCTAGAACATTTGAATTCGTAAATTATGTTAGAAATAAGGGCTTTAGGTATAGAGTCTTTATATTTGAAATGTGTTCTTAAGGTAAATGAATTAGTAAAAATAAATTAAAATTTTTAGTTAGGAAGGTGTAACTTAAGTAGATCATTGAGTTTTTTTCTCAAAAATTTCTCAAAAATTCCTATCACTGATGTCCGGGTTCGTTTCTCCTCCAAAACCAACGATCTTCAAACCCGGGCAAAAATTCCTATCACTGATGTCCGGGTTCGTTTCTCCTCCAAAGCCAACGATCTCCAAACCCGGGCAAAAATTCCTATCACTGATGTCCGGGTTCGTTTCTCCTCCAAAACCAACGATCTCCAAACCCGGGCAAAAATTCCTATCACTGATGTCAGGGTTCGTTTCTCCTCCAAAGCCAACGATCTCCAGACCCGGGCAAAAATTCCTATCACTGATGTCCGGGTTCGTTTCTCCTCCAAAGCCAACGATCTCCAAACCCGGGCAAAATTTCCTATCACTGATGTCCGGGTTCGTTTCTCCTCCAAAGCCAACGATCTCCAAACCCGGGCAAAAATTCCTATCACTGATGTCCGGGTCCGTTTCTCCTCCAAAACCAAAGGTGTCCAAACCCGGACAAAAAATGTTATCACTGATGCCCGTTTCTCCTCCAAAATCAAAGATGTCCCAACCGGGACAAAAATTCTTATCACTGATGTCCGTTTCTCCTCTAACACCAGAGATGTCCCAACCCGGACAAAAAATCCTGCTGTCACTGATTTCCGTTCGCGTTTCTCCGCCAGAACCAAAGATGTCCAATCTCGGACAAAATATCCCGTCACTGATCATGTCTCAATATAGCGGGTATAGCGTGGACCGTTGCTATACCGGCACACTAACAGGAACAGAAGGTTGTGGTGTGGGTAGCAGGTAGTGGCGAGGTGTGGCCGCGTGGCTGGGTAGGTCGTGGTTGCTAGGGGGGCAACGAGGAGGCAAAGCACATGGGTCACGGCCTGATATGTCTTATTGGAGTGCGTCCCTTATTATGAGTGTGTGCGGTGTGAATAATACTCAGCTGAAGTTGTGGACAGGAGACAGGTGTATTCAAAGGGTTGTAAATGTACAGAGAACAAGGATGCTGATGCTGACACCAAGCAGACAGCCAGAGAATGAACCTGCTTACTGTGGTGGTGGCGTGGTGACTGGGGCGAGGTCAAGCTGGTCAACCGTCACCCTATCTATCTGCTCGTGGCGTAAGGAAGGAGAGTTGCCAAATACACTCTAGCTAAGGCAGAGTACAGTATATATATGCCTTTCTGCTCTGGAAAAACAAATGTCCCAATCCCGTTCCAAACCGACGTCCCTGATGTCCCTGCGTGTTTCTCCTGAATAGCAGATGTCCATTCCCCGTGCGAAAGTGGCGCCCCTGATGTCCCTGGGCGTGTCTCCTTCCAAGGCCACTCTTCGTCCCTAGCCTGAACCCGTGTGTCCCTGCGCTCTTCTTCTAAACCCAGGGCACCACGCTCTGTCCCTATCCGCACCCCTGATGGATCCACGTGTTTCCCATCCAACACACTCGAGGTCAAATACCATTCATATAACGTAACGTAACCGGATGTAAAAATAAAAGGAAAATAAAAAATAGAAAAAAGGACAAAAGAGTAAACTCCGGTCCAAGCCCAAGCCTCTTCCCTGAGCCTCGCGCCAGCCTGAGCCTCTGAGACGGTGACCAGCCTCACCACCCCCGCCGTCTTGGTGTTCATGAAACGTGTCGCTGTACTAGCGGGTTCTCCTCTTCGTCAGACGTCGTTCATGGCCTCAAACTCTCATAAGGCAGAAAGAAGAGCACAGAGGCGCCAGGAGGTAGGTGTCCCGCAGTGAGCCGCGTACCCATGCAGCACCTCGTCAATCCCTCCCTTAACATCGCGCCGCAGTTGTCACTGTGGCCGCTCACCACTCAAGCAGGTGGATAGTGTCACGAGACTCTCTGTTCGGGGCCTGGCGAGCGGCCTTAAGGCTACAAAGCCACGAGGAAAAGATGAGGCACGGCAGGTGACGAGGCCAGGATGCGTGTTGCGGCGGCCTTCAGTGGTGCACCAGCAGCACCAGGACGTTGGTACTGGTGCGTCACAACGATGGTCAGTACACGAGAACACTGGTGCCCGCCACGCCCACGTCCACCAGGCACCAGCCAAGGCATCGTGACGCCCGCACCCACGCGTGGCGCCGAACACACGCCTGCACGCCAGTCTTCCCGCCACCTTCGGTGTTGCTGCAGCAGCATCACGCCCAACACACGTCCCTCTGCTTGACATCCGTGACACCCAGCATACAGCTACAGCAGCACAGGGTGGGCGGGCGTGAGCACCGTCACTCTCGCCAGGGTCGCTGCCATGGCGTACACCAACACAGCCGCCCAGAACAAAGTCTGACTCTATAGTGTCTGATCCGCCATTACAGGGTTGCGGTTTTTCCTCAATAACTCTGGAACCAATGGTGATAATAAAGTGTTTGTTAACCAACTTTGAGGGTATGTTTTCATGATCAAGGAATACAAGAAATTCTTCTGCATATTCTACTAAATCAGAGGCTTTTTTTCTTATATGACTTATATACTGTATATATCTTATATTATATGACCTAAAACCAACATCCACTTCATAAACCACAAATGTTTCCAAGAACGTAGAGTTATGAGGAATGTACAGTACACCCTTTCTCGGGGAATGATTTCATGATCAAGAAAAACAAATGTAACAGAAGCAAACACATGGGGGTATTTAACAACCTTGGTGGTGGTCTGGGACTGCTCTTTCTTTAGTGCAATTAATACAAATATATCGCCTGGGTTATATTTCACATTGTTCTCTCTCTCTCTCTCTCTCTCTCTCTCTCTCTCTCTCTCTCTCTCTCTCTCTCTCTCTCTCTCTCTCTCTCTCTCTCTCTCTCTCTCTCTCTCTCTCTCTCTCTCTCTCTCTCTCTCTCTCTCTCTCTCTCTCTCTCTCTCTCTCTCTCTCTCTCTCTCTCTCTCTCTCTCTCTCTCGTAAAATTATTAACTTAGTATAAGTCTTTCCTTTCTGTCCAATGAGCCACCTGCCACATAACCTGATTTATTAGCCATATAGTATAAATCCCTTAAGTCTATAAATGACACTTGAATTTGTCCTCGCCTTGCCAACTTACACCCAACACCCTCAACCCAAATACTTGATCGACACAGACAACCTATTTTACCTTCCTGAACCAGTATGTGTATAGCTAGTTCTTCCTCGTTCTTCCTTATAGTTTTTGTTTACTCTATAGATTCCACAATAAACACTTCCATTCCTTATGTAGATTTTTCCTTTAGTCTTCAACACATCATAACTTAACCAGTCATCTCATCTCATTGACTCCTTTCCTGGTGATTCTAATGTATTGCTGTTTTGTTTTTCTCATTTCTCATATTCCTCAGACCTTATTAATACAACATTTGCGACTATGATTTTTTTTATTATCATTTTTTTCCCCAGAGTTTCCCCAGTGGCCCTACTCTCTTGTGGTTGCTGTAACATACAGCAACCAACCCCATTGTTCTTTTATATAACAAGATAACAGAAAGAATTAAAGAAAAACTAAATTTGTATTAGATGATATGGCAACACTCCCTGACGTCTGAGCCCTTTAAACGCGCGTTGGGCATTTAAAATACGCGCGAAAGTTGTTGTTTCAGGTGTCTGGAGATGCCAAAACCTTATTTTCGTAGTTTTTGATGAAATTCCGCTTCTGAATACTTAGCCCTCCCCTTAACTAGTCATCTCATCCCATTGACTCCATTTCCTGGTGATTCTTATGTAATGGTGCTTTGTTTTTTGTTTTTCATTTATAATTTTCCTCAGGCTATATTAATACGACATTTGCGACTATGATTTTTTCTATTATCATTTATTTTTACTCTGTTGTCTACTTCTACACTGCCATTTATTTCCATCTTTATATTTCTCATTTTCCTCAGACCTTTTTAAATCGGCACTATAGTCTAATTTTCTTAACGAGGCAATATTGGTGCTACTATAGCGTGTGGTCTACATCGGGGTCTGCAGTCTACGCTTCCCTAACGTACGCCCGTCAGGGTGGCAAGGTTGGTAGAGACGTGAGTTCGCAATGTGCAGCGTCCCTGTGCATTCGGTCAGCGGTTCGAGTCCGCCTAGTTCGTGCTGACGTGGCGGCGCTTTGTATAGTCAATAACCTTGTAGTTGGTACTTGCAAAGTGTCTAGATAGGATGAAAATCTTATCTTATCTTCCCCTAACGTGCGGTCTACAAGGATCACGCCTGACCTGACCTGACCTGACTACTCCATAGCTTTAATGTGCATTCTAACAAGTCCACACCTGACCTGACCTGAGTAATGGGACCCTACTCAACCTTATAAAATAGGAATCAATGAAGTAATGTCTCAATAGACTCCCTTACTGAGCTCGATCTGTCATCTGGTGGCCGACTGGGAACTACACGCGGAGCTAGAATACCGGGTTTCATTAGATTATTTTTCTTACACGTTTTCATTTGGTGTTTTGAAATCGCAGTATTTTTCTCATAGCTATGGTTTACATACAATTCATATATAAGCGGTAATTAAAAAACTATGAAACCCCCTGAAAACTACAATCTTCTCCAAGGAAACAATCATTATATAATACTTATGGCTTGATTTAAGTCCAGTATAATACATGGAATACAATTACATGGTAAACATTTGTAGATCGTGCTTGCATTCAGAATTATTAGATAGTTCTAAAATTTGCTGCCGGCTGCTGTACGAGATTTTACTGGCAGCTGACCGCATGCCGCATGGGAGAAGCGGAGCACAGCACAGGGTCTGGATGCCTTGGAGATGGTCTATTGTTTTCCCAAACAATGAAATGTCTTGAGCACACAGCATTGTTCCTTGTTGCCCTCCATTCTTCACCTCTTCTACACCTTCTCTCCCACAACCTACGTCGTTTCCCATCTTTTTTAGTAGGTGGAAAACTGGCCCATCCTTTCACATTTTTCATGAATGGGTGTTGGTCTGTGTTGAAGGTTGAATTTGACTTGCAATCAGCCACAGTACAGACATACCTCGTCATGTTCACTCTTGGTGTTGTTTAGGGCTGCGAGGATCCGTTGTGGAACCATATGAGCCCTGGTGATGTCCTATGAGGCTATCACAGGCGTGGTAGGTTCAGGAAGACAGGTAAGGCGGATGATAACGTGTTATCGTTCGCCGCTGTTGGCGAAATCATGTCAGTGCGAAATCCTGTAGACTCCTCCATTCATCTATCTTATTTCACTAATTTTACAGCTTAACTGCTGCCCCGATACACGTTACAGGCAGCATCGAGTCACTAGCTTTCCATGAGAACACTTACAAGTAATAATAGTTGATAAAATAATACATGATAAAAACCATACTCCTGTTCCCACAACCTGACTGTTTTGAAAGTGGATATTTTAAGCTTTTGAGTAACTAGTATTACTTGTAAGTGTTCTCATGGGAAGCTAGTGAGTCGATGTTGGCTGTAACATGTATCAGGGCAGCAGTTAACCTGTAAAACCAGTGAAATAAGAGCGATGAATGGAGGGGTTTACAGGATTTCGCGAATTGATAATATTTCGCACAACACAGGTGTTTGTTTATAAAATGCATCGGACCATCGTACGTTTGGCAGTGTACCAGAAAGAAATGTTGAATGGCGAAATAATCAATATCTATCACGATTGATTGCACAAAATTGAAGTCATGTCACCATTATTTGATTCGTTTACCTTCTCTTTGCATTGAAGGCAATATTTACCCATACACCCGACCTGATGCATTCCTCTAAATCATTGCATAGAGTCTTGTAGGACATTGGTCGAATACGTATATTTTGCCAACAATCTTCATTATATCCCCATGAATAATGTAAAACCCTTATATTTCCTTTGCGATAACCTATGTTGACCATGTCAACACTTAATTGTAGCTGGTTTGGTAGGGAATAATGGCAAATAAGACTAGCCAGACCTCCTTGACCCGGTATTCTAGCTCCGCGTGTAGTTCCCAGACGGCCACCAGATGACAGATCGAGCTCAGTAAGGGAGTCTATTTCCTCCTAAAATTCAAGTCGAGAACATCAGTCTGACACTCCTCCTTTACAATGCTGTTGAAAGAATTCTACAGAAGTGTCATCTTGACAGAAGAAACAGCGGTTAAGTTTTTACGTGAAAGCAATCTTCTGGACACACCACAAGAAGCAGAGCCTTGTCATCGATGTGGTAGCGTTATGCAAGAAAAAAGAAAAAGTGACAGGGGTGGGGATATCGGCCTGTGCTTTATAAATTACTTACTACATTTTTTTCTTTCTATAATACTCTACTGTAAATTAGACAATATCATATAGCAAGAGTAAGTTGCAGCCTGAAGTGTAAGAGTGTAGAGTGTAAGTAGCGAGTAAGAAATGTAGACCGCACGCTATAGTGCAAATGTCCCGGTAGACCGCACGCTATAGTGCAAATGTCCCGGTAGACCGCACGCTATAGTGCAAATGTCCCGGTAGACCGCACGCTATAGTGCAAATATCCCGGTAGACCGCACGCTATAGTGCAAATGTCCCGGTAGACCGCACGCTATAGTGCAAATGTCCCGGTAGACCGCACGCTATAGTGTAAATGTCCCGGTAGACCGCACGCTATAGTGAAATGTCCCGGTAGACCGCACGCTATAGTGCAATGCCTTGTACCTATATAGTGCTTAAATGATCCTATGTTTCCGCATATATGTAATCCTAGAACGAACTACAGTGAAATTTAGACGAACCGTGTAAATTCCCGGTCCGCACGCAAATTATTCGCGGTAACGCCAATAGTGTCAGAATTTCCCTGGTTAAGAACAAATATAGTGAAATGTTTCGGTAGCATAAGTTAATGTTAACCACCTTAATTTTCCGGTAGTACAACACTGCTATTGCTTTCCATTCTTTATGTTACATGTTTCCCTTAACCGCACCTGTATTTGTGCTTGTAAGACCCCCAGGTCATTGTTCGTTATGTCTGCACGTTGTGTCAATTCCTGTGCGCATATAGTTATTTACCGTAACAGCAAATTCCCTTACCCAGCTTATATGAACTTTATGTGCCGCTTAGTTGTTAAATGTCCTGAATGCACCTTATTATTTGTTCGCCTCTGTCCGCCCTTATATGTTCCCAGAACGCATCTCGTTTGTCCGTAAACGCACCTTTATTCTAAATTCCAACTGCTCGCTTATGTAATTTGGTAGTAGTATAGTGTAATTCCGTAGACGCACCTTCGTTAAGCCTAGACCGATAGTCAAATGTCCGGAAACGCTCCTTATGTATTCCTAGAACCGCAATAGTGTAATGTCCCGGCCACGCTTGTGAAATGTCCCGGTAGAACCGACTTATGTAAATGTCCGGTAGACCGCACGCTATAGTGTAAATGTCCCGGTAGACCGCACACTATAGTGCAAATGTCCCGGTAGACCGCACGCTATAGTGTAAATGTCCCGGTAGACCGCACGCTATAGTGTAAATGTCCCGGTAGACCGCACACTATAGTGCAAATGTCCCGGTAGACCGCACGCTATAGTGTAAATGTCCCGGTAGACCGCACGCTATAGTGTAAATGTCCCGGTAGAACCGCACGCTATAGTGTAAATGTCCCGGTAGAACCGCACACTATAGTGCAAATGTCCCGGTAGACCGCACGCTATAGTGCAAATGTCCCGGTAGACCGCACGCTATAGTGCAAATGTCCCGGTAGACCGCACGCTATAGTGCAAATGTCCCGGTAGACCGCACGCTATAGTGCAAATGTCCCGGTAGACCGCACGCTATAGTGCAAATGTCCCGGTAGACCGCACGCTATAGTGCAAATGTCCCGGTAGACCGCACGCTATAGTAGCACCGCAATATTTGTACTCTATATTAAGGTCTCATGCTTAAAATTATGCCTATGTTTACCTGATATTATGGTTAACTATGATAAAATACAGCTGAAATTTAGAAGAACCGTAGTATTCCCTTCTCTTGGCAACAAATATCAGTCGGTAAGCAGCAAAGGGTCAGAATTTTTCGCCTTGTTAAAAAAAAAGACTAGTGAATATGATTTTTGTGTATCATAATTTATTTTACTCTATTTTTCACTTGTACAACACTGCTATTTCTTTCATTCTTTATGTTCATTTTTTCACTCTAACCTCACCTGTATTTGTGCTTGTAACGATCCCTCCAGGTCTTGTTGTTTTATTCTGCTTACGTTGTTCAATTCTTTGCTATATATTTTTACGTTTACAGCAAATAATTACGCCTTTCCAGCCTTCTATGAACTCTTATTGCCTTGTTATTCTTTTATTCTCTAATTGCCTCTTATTCTTTGCCTCTTCGCCTCCTGTCTCCTCCTTTATTCCTCCCGAAATATCTCGTTTTCTCTGCAAATCGCTTCCTTTATTCCTTTTCCAACTGTTCTCTTTCATGTAGTTTGGTAGTTAGTAGATGTAATTCAGCAGATACCCTCGTTATAGACCAATAGATCTCCTGGAAACTGTTCTTCCTATGTATTCCTATGTATTCCTCCTCCTCCTCCTCTTCCTCCTCTTCCTCCTCTTCCTCCTCCTCCTCCTCCTCCTCCTCCTCCTGCTATGTTTTTTTTTTTAATGAACTTTACAAAATGTAAATGAGCCAGCCAGCAATCGCTGGCGTGGTGGTCCCGGCCACCGTGATGAGCCTCGCGTGGGGGAAACATGGTGGAAACTTTTAATGTAAGAGTAGTAATTAAAGTAGAACATAGAACATTTCATTCGAATATGCCCTTGATCTAGAAAACTACCCTACCCGTATACTGAAACTCTGCTCCCTGGGTTTTAAAGGTTTAAAGGTTTATTAACTCAATACAGACCCTGAACGGGGTATTAGAGTTTCAAATGAGTAATAAATATACGTATTGACCCTGGTAAAGAAAAAAAAAAAAAAAAAAAAAAGTAACTAGACTTAATAGCGTAATAGTTAACATAATAGCTTAATAACGTAATAGATAGCAAAAACAGATAAGCAAACATAATGTCTAGAACACAGGAACAGCTCTACTTAAAATGTCTTGTAATTTCTTACAATAAACTTTGCTAAGTTTAAAAGCACTCTATAATTTTTACTGGCAAATAGTTCCGTCATTTTATATGTATTAGGGAATACATAGTAGTAGGGTTTTACATACTGCTTTCGAACATTATGAAAGAAAGTACATTTAAAAAGGTAATGAAATTCGTCTCCTACGTCATTCATATTACAGTGGGTGCATATACGATCCTCAATTCTAGTATTATATATCTGCCTCTCACAATCGGTAAACGATGATTAGCACACTTAAATTTACATAATGTCCTGGAATATTTAGATGGTAGTTTCATCAGATAACTTTGCATTTCCTTATTTTCAGTCATAATCCTGTAATTGACACAAACTAAATTATTGTGAGTTTCTTCCTTCCACGTTTGTTTGTAAATGTCGTTACACCTTAGCTTGAAAGCTTCCTTTAACCAATTACCATTAACATAATTTACACTAATAAAAACATTGGTCATACCGCAACTATTTAACAAATGGTTAACCTTCATAATCCAAGGAGATCTATAGATGTTTTGATCATACAATTGTTTAACAAACATATATAATATTGAGGATATTTTGTTGCTATCTCCATTTGCAATTCTAAACCAAATATTTATAATCCTGTCATCAATATACTCCACTATTGATTTAACCCCAAGTTCACCATAAATCATTCACAGCGGTGTTGATTTATTCACTCCCAACAACCTCCTCATAAAGTTATTACATGTTATCTTTAACTGTCTATTGTTTTCAAAACCCCAGACCTCACACCCATACAACATAATTGGTACAATTAATTTTTCATAGAGATCTATACTAACGTCAAGTGGTAGATTATATTTAATTATTTTATTAAACAACCCATACATAGCCCTTTTTGCCTGGACTATCTGCTTATTTTTAGCCTTAAAAAATGACCCATTATAGTTAAACGTAGTTCCTAAATATACGTACTCATGCACTACTTCTATATCTTCATTCCCAAACTTAAATGTTTTGAACCTTCTTACTTTCCCTCTCGAAAAAATAAGAACTTTAATTTTGTCAACGTTCACTTGTAATCCCCACTTATCACAGTACCTGTGCACAGCACTCAGCGCCTCCTGCAGCTGCGGCGCTGTCTCCGCCAGTATCACTGTGTCGTCAGCATAAAGTAAACAACATAGTCTCAAGTAAACATCAAGGTCGTTTGTGCTCAAGGTGCGGGATATACTATCTTCTATAAAAGTTAGACCTGGAAAGTTACTACCTACGTGCGTTTTAAAGTCATTAAGAAATATCGCAAATAAAAGTGGAGACAAGTTTTCACCCTGCCTAACACCTATGTTACAATGGAACAAATCAGATAAACAGTTGTTTAGTTTTACACAAGACTTAGCATTTATATACATACTCTTGATAACACGTAAGACATCTTAATTAATATTAATATTTAACATTTTTAACCATAAGGATGTTCTTTCTATAAAGTCAAAGGCTTTCCTTATAATCTATAAAGGCACAGAACAGTTGTTTGCCATTACTGATATAAACGTGACTTAATATGTGCAAAGTTAATATATGGTCAAGGGTGCTGTAATCTTTCCTAAAACCCGCTTGCTCATTACCCAAAAACCCTTCTGTCATCAGGTAATCATAAAGTCTAGTATTTAATAATGATGTAAATAGTTTTCCTAAGCAGCTAAGTAAAGTAATACCTCTATAATTATCAACATTATCAATGTTACCTTTATGCTTATACAAGGGCTTCATAATACCGACCGTCCACTCAGAAGGAATAACTGCTGTTTTCAGGATTAAGTTAAACAACTGTACAATAACAACTACCATGGTATCTGGACAGTGCTTTATAAACTCATTTAACATATTATCAATTCCTGGTGACTTTCCATTTTTAAGTTTCTGAATGTGTTTCTTAATTTCATTAAACGTAAATGTGGAATTAATTAAATCATTTTCATTTTGTTCTAACTGAACTGTATTCACTGATTCACTTGCTGCTTTAGCGTAAATGCGTTTTTTTGAAGCATGAGTTTCGTCTGAGTCAGTGAACGCTTCGGAGCTATCGTTACAAAGATCACGAAAGTACTCATAGAAAGTGTCCAGAGAAATATTACCAATATTTTCCTCTTTATTTTCATTAATGATTCGCCAGTATTCCCTAGGGTTTTCAGTTCTTAATGTTCTAAGTTGCGTATGTACATTTTCTTCATACACACGCTTCCCTTGCCTTCTGGATCTTTTATGTTTCTTCGCCAGTATTTTCAAGTGCTTTTTATCTTCCTCGGAATTCTCTAAGTGTAAACTTTTCCTGAAGTTTACATATTCCTTCTTTGATAGTCTGCATTGGTCACTGAACCAGGGTTTACTTTTCACTCTTAATTGTTTCGAACGGGCAGGTTTGTTTGAGCTGGCGGGTTTCAACATACCAGTTTCTCTAGCTGGTTCTAATAGTATCTCGGATATACTCGATGCCAAGTTATCCATCACTGTCTGGTTCACATTCACTTCGATGATCGAATCGAGCTTCGTTTTCAGAGAAGCAATTTTCACTGTATTAATAGCATTTTCATATTGGTGTTTTCTTTCGTAGTTCCACCTGCATTTTACGAGCATTGCTGTCGATTCGTTTTCTTTTAAATACACCGGCTGAGTATTACAACTGTTTTTGTCTATTAGGATAGATACGACAATAAGCTTGTGTTTATCTGAGAGTAATGGATCAAATAAATCTACTTTGAAATAACTTATTTTGGGGTATATCTGAGAAGAACATATTACATAATCAACAATGCTTGTATCAGCACACGTAGCAGCACCAAAACCTTTATCTTCACCCACTCTTCCATTCACAATGAAGAACTTATGACACTGACAAAATTCAATTAATTTCCTACCATTGTTATTGACAACACTATCTGAAGTACTTCTGTATGAGGGTACATCACTAACTGATGGCATCATGTACTGTACATAAGATTCAGGTAGTGTTCGTTCCTCAACTTCTTCTGGTATAATGTCTCTCATCCTCCCTGTTCTACTATTAAAGTCACCAATTAACATTACAGGTAGTGCATATTTTGCAACTAATTTACACACATCTTCTGCAAGGTCATCATAAATTTCATTATAATAATACTTGGAGGCTTCATGAGGGATATACACAGCTCCCAATAATAGCTCACCATTTACTTGAAGCCAAAGCACCGAGTCACACTGAAGCTCCATACGCACCTTCTCGATACATCCAGTGAACCTTTCGGATACATATACATGAATACCATGTACACCCGGGTATGGGTGTTTCTTTACGTTGTGTTTCATACCATAACATTCAAAACCACTTATCAGCAAATTGTCTTTACACTTAGTTTCAGTTAAACACACAACATCGAAATTTCTTATATAGTCTTCAAAAATATTATTATTTAGTTTGCTGTAAAGTCCGTAAACATTTAATCCACAAACACGCATCTTCATTACCTCCTTGTTAGAAGTAAAGGATGTTCCTTTACTCTGACAATCCCGCTCGAGGTCTTGGTGGTACTATATGTCTTGCAGGAATGGCTGCAGTCTTGTATCATTCCACCCCAGTTTGTACAAGTCATCAGGGGTTTCGAAGACCTCTTTCGACTCCTCTTCTCCATCCTTGATTATGGCAAAGATCTTCCCGTCTATGGTCCATGTCTTCTTAGTTTGTGGGTGTGTACGGATCTCATACAACATCTTATTTCTTGTTCTTGTCAGATCTTCGTCTATGTACTGTCCTGTCCTCAATTTCTTCTTATTCGTCATTAATTCTACCTTCTTCTCCCTTCTTGAAAATCTTACAATTATAGATCTTGGTGTACCTTGATTTACTCTTCCAACTCTGTGACTAACACTTATATCTTCTCGAGACAGATGAGCACCAATCTCTCTAGCTGTGTCAATCACTTTCTTCGTTGTGTCTTCTCCATCTTCATGTGCGATGCCTTTGACCCTTACGTTTTCTCTCCTGCTGCATTGCTCCATTCTGTCGAGTTGGTAGGTTTGCAGTTTAATTTGGTTTTTCAGGTCAGCGATAGCACTATTGTCTACGCACTGATTCTTCACTTCCTCCATTACTTGATTGGATATGGAGGAAACAGCCTTACATACTGCAGCAGACACACATTGCACAAGCACAGGCTGTAGTGACCGAATCACCTCAGTAATTATCGTTTTTAAATTGCCTTCCAAACCACCACTCGCTTCACACTTCGATGTCTGCCTTGTTTTAGGTCTTTTTGATTTATCGCTGATTTCAGGCTTGTCAAGATGATTCTCTATTGTCTTGCTAATATCTTCTGATATTTCACGAAGTAGGTCAGAAGTAGCTTCAACATTCTCAATGTCTTTAGATCCCACCGAAATGTGTGTTGTGGGTGAATACTTGTTTGACAATGTATACCAATTCTGATTTTTTCAAAAAACATGGTGGAAATATTGAATGTAGAGTAGTAATTAAAGTAGAACATAGAACATTTCAAGCGAATGTGCCCTTGCCTAGAACACTACCCTACCCGTATACTGAAACACTGCTCCCAGGGTGAAAAGTTGTTTGACAATATAATACACATATACCAATTCTGATCTTGGGTAAAACGTATATATTGTCAAACAACTATTCACCAAGGGAGCAGTGTTTCAGTGCCGTGCGTGACGCGTATTTGTGCAGTGTAGCTACTCGGGCAAAGCCTACCTAGTCAGATCGCTACACCGGCCGCCGTGATGAGCCTCGCCGTGTGCGGGAGGCTGGAGTCTGGCGCGCCCAGCGCCTAGGAGGTGTAGGCCGCCACGGCCCGCACCAGCGGCGCCTCCAGCAGCACCTGCTCCGCATGGAGGAGCACAACCGGCGCGACCTCCGCGGTGGCGACGCTGCAGCACGTCAGCACCTCCAGCACGAGGGACCTGTGTGCCCTGGCCAAGGGCACCTAGGACAAGGGCGACGCAGCCCTGCAGGAAGAACAGGAGGAGAAAATATCTCATTTTCTCTGCAAATCACTTCCTTTATTCTATCATTAAGTAAGGGTTCAGTAGGGCTCGATCTATAACGTGACAAGTGGTACGCCAGGACTTTTTCCAATGTAATACACGAACCGTGTGTGTTATTCACCCATGGTCTTGTCTAGAGGACCTATATTATATAGAGTAGCGACAACTCGATTTGTGGGCGCCATCTTAGCGCCAGAGCCTCTTCGTTCACCCAAGACCCGGGGAAGTTCTCAAGGCATGACCCCGCAGTATATCATGTTATACATGTATAAATGATAGACTGTTATCTTCGAAAATGTTTGTTCTATAAGATTATCACATAAAACACAGTAAAACATATTAAATAAAGGTCATTATGAGACTGAAGATATATGATGAACTTAACATTCACTTAAAACACGTCGTCATGTAACACTTTGTGGGACAGCTTATAAAATGGGAGATATCAATAGAAGAAGCACAATTGTATTAGCTTTCCATTGGTAGATTTCCTTTTCTGATACATACAGTAGAACCATGCATATAGTAGCGTTAACTAAATAAATCGCCGCGTTGGCCTCTTCTCTCTCTCTTCTCTCCTCTCTCTCCTCTCTCTCTCTTCATCTCATCTCCTTTCTCTCTTCTCTCTTAGTCTCTCTCTCTTCTAGGGGGGATATATGAGTGAAAGAAGTATAGGAAAGAGAGGAGATGAGCGAGAGAGAAGGTAGAGAATAGAAGAGGAGAGGATAGCTCAGAGTACCCAACCTTTTTCTACTTGTAATATCTATTAGTATATCTATTATACCTATAATTATATATATATATATATAATTTATTATTTATATATACTTATATAATTATATATAATATATATAATATATATATATATATATATATATATAATAATTATATGTATAATATATATATATATATATATATAACTATATATTATAAGTATATATATATATATATATATATGATATATAGTATTATATATATATATAATTATATATATAATAATATATATATATATATATATATATATATATATATATATTATATATATATATATAATATATATATATATATATATATATATATATATATATATATATTACTATATATTATATATATATATATATATTATATATATATATATATATATATAATATATATTATATATATATATATATATATATATATATATATATATATATTTTATATAATTATATATATATATATATATATTATATATATATATTTATATATATATATATATATTTTATATTTATATATTATATATATATATATTATATAATTATATTATATATTATATATTAATATATATATATTTTATATATTATATATATTTATATATATATATTTATATTTTATATATATTTATATTTATATTATTATATTTATATTATTTATATATTTATATTTATTATATTTTTATATTTTATATATTTATATTTATATATATTATATTTATATTTTATTTATTATTATATTATATTTATATATATTTATATTTATATATATTTATATTTATATATATTTATATTTATATATATTTATATTTTATATTATATATTATTTATATATATATATATATATTATATATATATATATATATATATATATATATATATATATATATATATATATATATATATATATATATATAAGTAGAAAAAGTATTTTGGTAACACTCTCTCTCTCTCTCTCTCTCTCTCTCTCTCTCTCTCTCTCTCTCTCTCTCTCTCTCTCTCTCTCTCTCTTTCACAGAGAGAGAGTTGGAGAGTGGCCAACGCGGCGATTTATTTAGTTAACGCTAATTTATGCATGGTTCTACTGTATGTATCAGAAAACGAAATCTATCAATGGAAAGCTAATAAAATTCTGCTTCTATTGATATCTCCCATCCTATAAGCTGTCCCACAAAGTGTTACATGACGACGTGTTTTAAGTGAATGTTAAGTTCATCATATTTCTTCAGTCTCATAATGACCTTTATTTAATGTGTTTTACTGTGTTTTATGTGATAATCTTATAGAACAACATTTCCGAAGATAACAGTCTATCCTTTATACATGTATAACATGATATACTGCGGGGTAATGCCTTGAGAACTTCCCCGGGTCTAGAGTGAACGAAGAGGCCTTGGCGCTAAGATGGCGCCCAGTAGCGTTTAACATAGGGCCTATGAATGGCGTTACCCTCTTACATATAGATACCCTAGTCTTGTCCACGCGAGCCGGTCGGATATTGCTCCTTTCTGGAATAGCATGTGGTATGTGGGATGCGGGCCGGACAACCTTGTGTTTCAATAAGTCCTATCAAACAGAAGCAATCAGGTGTGAACGAGTGCGTGCCCTTCAATTGATGACGAGAGGCATTGGCATGTTGTAAATAGACGAGAGAGCTTTGTGTGAGGGTTAAGTGGCAGGCGAGGTAAGGTCAAGATACTGGTATTGTAAAGCTGCCACTTTTGATATTGAAGGCTGACGGGACACAAGAGGGAAGTGGTTGTGCTTGTATGAAAACCCGGAGCAGAGGCACCCGGGCGCATATTCTCCAGGCGCTCTCCATTTTCGGCAGACCCCTAGGTTAAGTTAGGTTAGAAAAACGTTAGTTTAGGTTAGGTTAGGTTAAGTCAACTTTTACCCCCTCATGGTAACTTTGTGTGGGAATCACAATGAGGTTATTTTCAAGAAAATCCTGTGGTTAGTTTCGGAGCTACAGCCATGCGTAGAGGGCAGCCAGCTGCGGAAATGGGCGAGCACATGGGGAATATGCCACCCGGGCAGCATGTTTCGTATCCTCTTTCCCTTCTCTTATTCTATATTCTTCTTCATTCTCTGCTTCATCCTGCTTTCTTATTCTGCTTCCATCCTTTACTCCATTCCTATCAACTGATACGACACAGGTTACCCTGGAGTGAGCCAAACTGAGCGGCCCCAGACCCGGGTTGTGGTATTCAATTATATTTTTTTTTAGAGGGGGGAAAAATAAGACAGTTGGGGGAAAAGAAGAGCTAGGATGAAGTTAAAAGAAAAGGAAAAAATGAAAATACACTAGTGTTATGTTATTCCAGGATGCACCTCAACCCACCTGCTTCAGATGTTAAAAATCCCTTGAGAAATGGCGACGTTATATCAAGACAATAAAAAATACATACATGCAAACTTTCGCGCTTGTGATTCAGGTATATGTTACAGAGAAGCGAGTTACAGGCATTATGCGTATGTGTGCAAAACTATAAGGGGAGAAAACACAAGCGGAAAACAACTTATCGAGCAAAATTCACCCACCAAAGGAGTACATTTTTTTCCTTTTTTTACATAACAAAAGATTGGTCAAAAGCAAAATTTAAGAAAAAAATATGGATTGGGAGGAAAAAAAGGGAGGGATACTATATGAATAGTGATGGTGTGCTAATCATCACGGGAAAAGATTACACCCAGGACTGTAACAACTACCAAGAAGAGGAATGATTCAGACAAACTGCGTACGATACTACAGGAATACATAAAGTTGCTACACGCTTATATTATTATTGCAATATATGTCCCGAGGCGCCTGTGTGTGTGTGTCCTGGTATTATCTGACAGCAATCAAGATACACTGGTATCCAGCTGTCTGTGTGGCTGAAGGCTGTGTATGGAGGCCTAAGGAAGCGTACAGGTGTCGTAACAGGTAGGCCTATTGTAGCACGTCATATAAGTATTAGCATATTAGCTATAGTATATATGTCCCGAGGCGCCTGTGTGTGTAGGGTCCTGGTATTATCTGACAGCAATCAAGATACACTGTTATCCACCTGTCTGTGTGGCTGAAGGCTGTGTATGGAGGCCTAAGGAAGCGTACAGGTGTCGTAACAGGTAGGCTTATTGTAGCACGTCATATAGGTATTAGCATAGTAGCTATAGTATATTATTAGTATTAGGTATTATTATTAGTATTAGGTACAAGTATTAGCATAGTAGGTATAGTATATTATTAGTATGAGGTATTATTATTAGTATTAGGTACAAGTATTAGTATAGTAGGTATAGTATAGTATTAGGTATAGGTGTTAGTATATTAGGTATAGTATCAGGTATAGGTATTAGTATAGTATTAGTATTAGGTACAGGTATTAGTGTAGTAGGTATATTATAGTATTAGTATTAGGTATAGGTACTTTTGTTTATTTATTTGTACTCCACGTCGAATTCTGTCACTTTTCTCGATAGTTCTACACCTTTTTTTTTTTTTTTGTATCACGCGTCGAGGTCACACGCCCGAAATACAAATTGCGGGAAAACTTTTATGTATCTCGTCGTTCTATTGACTCAAAAAATATCCACACCGAACATTATAGTGGTAGATGGACGGCGGCACAGCTTTGCGTGGTAGTGCGTAGTGTGTAGTTTGAGGTCATGTTGGGGGGGTTGAGGGGGGTAAGGGGAAGGGGTTGAGGGGGAGAAGAGGGGGGGCTCCTGCTGTAGGGATTTTTGCATGTTCTCCTGCAGCCTAGGTTTCTTTCATCGATCGATCCGCTGTGCCTGTCTTACTCTCTCTCTCTCTCTCTCTCTCTCTCTCTCTCTCTCTCTCTCTCTCTCTCTCTCTCTCTCTCTCTCTCTCTCTCTCTCTCTCTCTCTCTCTCTCTTCTTCCACCCACATCACATGAATCACATAAAAAAAAACTACTTCACTCAGTCAAACGTCACTTTTACCATCACTACTACAACAACCTACAATCACCACCACTACTACTACCACTACTGCTACTACACATTACCATCATGACAGACTTCAGCTGGTGGTTGTGATGGTGGTGGCGGTGGTAGTAGTGGTGGTGGCAATGGTGGTGGTGGTAGGGGTGGTGTAGGTAGTGGTGGTGGCAATGGTGGTAGTGGTGTTAGTGGTAGTGGTGGTGGTGGTGGTGGTGTAGGTAGTGGTGGTGGTGGTGGTGGTGAAGGTAGTGGTGGTGGTGTGGGTAGTGGTGGGGGTGGTGGGTGGTGGTGGGCAGCT
This sequence comes from Chionoecetes opilio, assembly GCA_016584305.1. Taxonomy (NCBI): domain Eukaryota; kingdom Metazoa; phylum Arthropoda; class Malacostraca; order Decapoda; family Majidae; genus Chionoecetes; species Chionoecetes opilio. The sequence continues at coordinate 13,823 of JACEEZ010019079.1, read as the reverse complement.
GCATGGATCGATTTATTCATTGGCGATCATTTTCTCATTTCGTGGCTGCATTGAAGTGGTTGCGCAAGACGATCGCAAGACAATGCGCTGCGCGGGTATACAGTTACGTAGTTTGTGCTTTCCTAGAGGGACCGAAGTAGGTAATAGGGACTAGTAGTGTTTTATGGTCTAACAGCTGAAGGAAGACAAAGGTAGGCTAGGTAAAGATAGGGGCATACGATGAATAATAGAATATAAAAGTAATAGGATATTAAAGGATAAAATAAATTATTAAATATAGTAATAAAAGTTTTTCTTTAAACATGATGGAAATGGTGAAATAAAACAAAGGCAATGAAGTAATAAGGTAAATATTGGTAAATCTGAAGAAATATTCGATCAATTTAGGGTTTCTTTGTTTGAGGGAGAGAAAAAAAGTGTTTGTTATAGTATTGCGAGGCGATGATTGTGTTGGTGTGGCTGGCGAGTGTTGGTTTTTTTCTGTAATATTTTGATCCTTCACTCTATTGGTTTACTGAAAAAAATAATTATTAGGGAGAAAATATTTTGTAGGAAGTAATATTTTGTCCATTCATTTTATCTATGCAGTCTTGTCTCCTCTTTTAACATAACATAGCGATGGGATAACACAAGGAAAACTGAATATCTGATCTACTTCTGCATTATTTTGGTAAATTTCCAGATGAACACCGAACTAACTTTAGTGGACGAAACTATTTTTTTCTAGTGAGTTTTAATAAGTTTTGAATTAATCTGCTAACCGTTTCTGTCGCAAATAACTTTTTTTTTAGTATTTATATTTGTGATTTGCCACAAAATTGACAAAAAAAACAAATTGAACCTAACCGAGCCTAACCTATACCTAGCATATTTTGTACCTAACCTAACCTAATCTAACCTTTACCTAACTTCAAAAAAATGAAAAATAACATAAAATTTGCGAAAGAAATGGTTAGCAGATTAATTCAAAACACAGTAAAACTCACCAGAAAATAACAGTTTCGTCCACCAAAGTGAATTCGGTGTTCATCTGGAATAATACCATTAGTTCTACCACTTAACTACCGTAACACTCAACTACTGATTCACGGAGGCAAGGTGGAGGTGCGAAAAATCAGTGTCAGTCATGTTTATGCTGAGAGGGGATAACACAATGAAAACTGATTATCTGATCTATGTACTTTTGTATTATTTTTTCCCACTCAAATACCTGATTTACGGAGGCATTATTTACATTATTTTTTCCGCTCACCTTTTTTCCCATTCACGGAGGCAAGGTGAGGTGTGAAAGTTGGCAACTCCACCACCCGGGGACTGCATATACGGCATCCCGCCCTCGCGATCTGAACTGTCTCGTCCCGTCCGCCGCGCGAGGAGGAGGGTGTGTGTTCGGTGCTGCGAACGCCTCGGTGCAAACTGAGGGGGAATTAAAACTCTGAGAGAAAAATAAAACTGTGGGGAAAATAAAACTGAGAGGAAAATATAACTCTGAGAGGAAAATAAAACTAAAGAGAAAATAAAACAGAGAAAAATAGAACTCTGAGAGGAAAATAAAACTGAGGGGAAAATGATACTCTGAGGGGAAAATAAAACTCGTTGAGAAACATTTGCACGTAAACTTTATAACTGACGAGAACTCATGAAAATATTTATTACCAAAAGTTTTCATAATAGCAGAACATGAGGAAAAAAATGGCACAGAGTTCATGATTTGCTGTTTATGGCTGGGAGTTAAGAGTTTGAGAGTGAATCATTACATTACCATTAGTGAACCAGTAAGTTACCATTCCTTGTGTTATAGTGAAGAGAAGAGTGACTCTGCATGCCGGCCTGACACACTGTGTTGTGGTAATGTTGCACAGTGAATGAGGAAGAATGATGACGAATGTTGTGTTGATACAGACGTTGATGTGTAGTGTAGTAGTTGTTATTATTATTGTTACTGTTGTTAGTGTTGTTGTTATCTTTATTATTGTTATAGTGGTGGTGGTTAGTGAGTGTCTTGACTGCTCTCTGGTTATTGCTGGTGAAGGGAAGTAGTGTGTTAGTAGTGGTAAGTGTGTTTGTCAGTGATGATGGTGTGTGTCAGTCCTGAAGTGGTGGGACGACAGGTGTGTGTGTGTGTGTGTGTGTGTGACGTGTGTGTGTGTGTGTGTGTGACGTGTGTGTGTGACGTGTGTGTGTGTGTGTGTGACGTGTGTGTGTGACGTGTGTGTGTGTGTGTGTGATTTCTTATTTTTTATTTTTACATCTCAAAGGACTGGGCTAGGGCAAAAAAAGAAGTAGCAAAAAGCCCGCATGTTGCTAGATCTTAACATAGTCATCTTAGGCAGCGACAGGGTGGTGCGGTGTCATCATTGTACGTATGTAAGGTCACTTTAGCCATTTGTTACTGGTAATGTCATTTTTAGTGTAACAGTTATGTACACACACACACACACACACACACACACACACACACACACACACACACACACACACACAGGGTACTCCGTAGTGTAGTGGTTAGCATGCTCGGTTCACAACCGAGAAGTCCCGGGTTCGATCCCCGGGCGGAGCGGAAACAGATGGGTTGTTTCCTTAAAACCCGAGCCCCTGTCCACCCAGCAGTGAATGGGTACCGGGTGTTAGCCGGGGTTTGTGACCTGCTCTCCGGGGTGCTGGCTTCGGCCAACACAAAGCACTAAGGATGAATGTTAAAAATGTTGATATGGGGACGGGGCCACACGAGCATTGCTCTGGCCCTGTACAATACAACTAGATGAATACGACTAGATGAATACACACACACACACACACACACACACACACACACACACACACACACACACCACACACACACACACACAAACATAGATCTCGAAAAAGGAAAACTGTTGGCAGGCAAAAGAGGGAAAATCTTTAATGGAACACAGTGACTGAGAACAAAGGAGTGCTCTGCAGGCATAACAAAAAGGATCCCAGCGAGACCGTACGAATAAAGGAGTAAAGAATAGAATGTAAATTTAATCACAACGCAGCAGAGATGTGGAAGAACCTTGATTGCCGTTTCTCCGCGTATACACAAACAACAGTTAGCTAGAATGTAGAACAAGGTATATGCCAACTAAACGGGCTTTTTGTTACCTCTTTTTTTTTTTGGCCTTGGTCAGTCCTTTGTGATGTAAAAAAAAGAAAAAGAAAAAAAGGACCCAAGGCGGTAGGATGACTTGTGTGTGCAGTTTTAGAGGTACGTAGATGCACAAGGTGGAGGAAACGCAGGGTGACTCCTTATTTACCTGCTCAGAGACACGAAACACAGGCTGACTCCTTATTTACCTGCTCAGAGACACGAAACACAGGCTGACTCCTTGTTTACCTGCTCAGAGACACGAAACACAGGATGACTCCTTATTTACCTGCTCAGACATGAAACGCAGGGTGACTCCTTATTTACCTGCTCAGAGACATGAAACACAGGGTGACTCCTTATTTACCTGCTCAGACATGAAACGCAGGGTGACTCCTTATTTACCTGCTCAGAGACATGAAACACAGGGTGACTCCTTATTTACCTGCTCAGAGACATGAAACACAGGGTGACTCCTTATTTACCTGCTCAGAGACATGAAACACAGGGTGACTCCTTATTATCCTGCTCAGAGACACGAAACACAGGGTGACTCTTTATTTACCTGCTCAGAGACATGAAACACAGGGTGACTCCTTATTTACCTGCTCAGAGACACGAAACACAGGGTGACTCTTTATTTACCTGCTCAGAGACACGAAACACAGGGTGACTCCTTATTTACCTGCTCAGAGACATGAAACACAGGGTGACTCCTTATTTACCTGCTCAGAGACACGAAACACAGGGTTACTCTTTATTTACCTGCTCAGAGACACGAAACACAGGGTTACTCTTTATTTACCTGCTCAGAGACATGAAACACAGGGTGACTCCTTATTTACCTGCTCAGAGACACGAACATAGGGTGACTCCTTATTTAACTGCTCAGAGACACGAACACAGAATGACTCCTTATTTACCTGCTCAGAGACATGAAACACAGGGTGACTCCATATTTAACTGCTCAGAGACACGAAACACAGGGTGACTCCTTATTTACCTGCTCAGAGACACGAAACACAGGGTGACTCTTTATTTACCTGCTCAGAGACACGAAACACAGGGTGACTCCTTATTTACCTGCTCAGAGACACGAAATACAGGGTGACTCCTTATTTACCTGCTCAGAGACACGAAACACAGGGTGACTCCTTATTTACCTGCTCAGAGACACGAAACACAGGGTGACTTTATTTACCTGCTCAGAGACACGAAACACAGAATGACTCCTTATTTACCTGCTCAGAGACACGAAACACAGGGTGACTTTATTTACCTGCTCAGAGACACGAAACACAGAATGACTCCTTATTTACCTGCTCAGAGACACGAAACACAGAATGACTCCTTATTTACCTGCTCAGAGACATGAAACACAGGGTGACTCCTTATTTACCTGCTCAGAGACACGAAACAAGAATGACTCCTTATTTACCTGCTCGGAGACATGAAACACGGGGTGACTCTTTATTTACCTGCTCAGAGACATAAAACACAGGGTGACTCCTTATTTACCTGCTCAGAGACACGAAACATAGGGTGACTCTTTATTTAACTGCTCAGAGACACGAAACACAGAATGATTCCTTATTTACCTGCTCAGAGACACGAAACACAGGGTGACTCCTTATTTACCTGCTCAGAGACACGAAACACAGGGTGACTCCTTATTTACCTGCTCAGAGACACGAAACACAGAATGACTCCTTATTTACCTGCTCAGAGACATGAACACAGGGTGACTCCATATTTAACTGCTCAGAGACACGAAACACAGGGTGACTCCTTATTTACCTGCTCAGAGACATGAAACACAGGGTGACTCCATATTTAACTGCTCAGAGACACGAAACACAGGGTGACTCCTTATTTACCTGCTCAGAGACACGAAACACAGGGTGACTCTTTATTTACCTGCTCAGAGACACGAAACACAGGGTGACTCTTTATTTACCTGCTCAGAGACACGAAACACAGGGTGACTCCTTATTTACCTGCTCAGAGACACGAAACACAGGGTGACTCTTTATTTACCTGCTCAGAGACTCGAAACACAGAATGATTCCTTATATACCTGCTCAGAGACACGAAACACAGGGTGACTCCTTATTTACCTGCTCAGAGACACGAAACACAGGGTGACTCTTTATTTACCTGCTCAGAGACACGAAACACAGGGTGACTCCTTATTTACCTGCTCAGAGACATGAAACACAGGGTGACTCCTTATTTACCTGCTCAGAGACATGAAACACAGGGTGACTCCTTATTATCCTGCTCAGAGGCACGAAACACAGGGTGACTCCTTATTTACCTGCTCAGAGACATGAAACACAGGGTGACTCCTTATTTACCTGCTCAGAGACATGAAACACAGGGTGACTCCTTATTATTCTGCTCAGAGGCACGAAACACAGGGTGACTCTTTATTTACCTGCTCAGAGACACGAAACACAGAATGACTCCTTATTTACCTGCTCAGAGACACGAAACACAGGGTGACTCCTAATTTATCTGCCCAAAGACTCCATAAAGATGATACAAATACGAGTTCGTCAAAACCTGTCATGTGTCACAACCTTCTCCACGCGCCGCTTCACTCTGCCCGACTTTGCAACGTTTTTGATTGCAGTCTCTCCTCAGCCCATTTGGTCTGTCATACTATTCATTCAGTTTTAAAACCCCCTATACCCCAGAAATTGTCAACCCCTGTACCCGAGAAAGTTTTAAAACCCATGTACCCCAGAAAGTTTTAAAATCCTTGTACCCCAGAAAGTTTTAAAACCCTTGTATCCCAGAAAGTTTTAAAAACCTTGTATCCCAGAAAGTTTTACAATTTTGCCCCTTTAGTCCAGAAAGGTATTTTTGAGGACCCCTGTTCCATAGCCCGCGACCCTCAGCACTGGACCAAAATCACTCGAACCGGATAGGGTCGCCATAGCGTGGCCTCACTTTACGACACAGCCTTATAAATCCTGCAGATGCCCCGTCAGGAGGTGGTGAGGGCGGGGAGGGAAGGACACGACGAGCTGTCATCAGTTTAAAAGAAATCGTTGCACATATTCCCCAAAATTTGGTCTACCATGCTCAGAGAAAATTACAACCACACCACACACACACACACGCGCACACGCACACGACCACACACACACACACACACACACACACACACCACACACACACACACACACACACACACACACACACACACACACACACACACACACACACACACACACACACACACACACACAGAGTTTGGAGCAAGTTGGTCATGCCATAAATATGAAAGTATAGGTTTCAGTGGACATTGGAAAACACTAAGTCTTGACACCGTTGCTTGGGAAAGAAGAAGAAAAATAGTTTAATGGGGAAATTATCGATTGTGATTAATTAGGAAATACGTAAATAATTGATAGCTATAGGAATCTGGAAGAACTATTCACAGGATCAGGCGAAAGAGAACGACTTTAATACATATAGTGGGTCACATTTGGGTGCTGCGATGGGTCTCCACACACGGGTCACTTTTCGGTGGACGGTGGCTGCCACTTTACGTTGCGAAAAATGAGACTCACGGTTTACTGTGGAAGCCCGCTCACACAAGTTAATTTTTAGTGGCAGCCACAAAAAATCGTAACCGTATTGATTTTCCCCGCCACGCCACAGTGGCTTGCCAGGGCTGATGGCTACCGTGAATGCAAATGTTGTGAGCGGTGAGTGGGTGTTGTGAGTGGTGAGTGGGTGTTGTGAGTGGGTGTGGTGAGTGGTGAGTGGGTGTTGTGAGTGGGTGTTGTGAGTGGTGAGTGGGTGTTGTGAGTGGGTGTTGTGAGTGGTGAGTGGGTGTTGTGAGTGGGTGTTGTGAGTGGGTGTTGTGAGTGGTGAGTGGGTGTTGTGAGTGGTGTTGTGAGTGGTGAGTGGGTGTTGTGAGCAAGCAGGGACTGGGTGTTGTGAATGAGGATGTATAACTACACGAGATAAAAAAAAAATTACGTATATTGTTTACATAGTTTGTGTGACGTCCTCGTTAAGAAAGACAATTGAATCACATCAGCATTGCCAATTATTTTATTGAACTTCATAGAAATTAATGAAACAAAAAATCCCCCCCCCGCTTCCTCGATAGATTAGATACTAGGCTGATTAGTGTCTGAAAAAAAGGTTTATGTATATAGAAAAATTTGTACGTATATTGTTTATATAGTGTTCGTCGCGTTCTCGTTAGGACAGATCCTTTTTTAATTCAATAACATCACAATGCCAATTATTTTATTGAACTTCATAGAAATAATAAAAGAAAAAAAATCCCCCCTCCTTCAATAGACTAGAAACTTACCTGATTAATGTCTGCAAAAAAGATTATGCATATATCAGAATTAAATACACTGGATTATGATAATCATTATCGGATTCTAATCACATTGTTAGCTTATAAATGGTAAACTATTATTTATATCATCTCTTCATTACGATAATTCCGTCCACTGTTGGTTAGTTGCTCATTTTAGATTTTCCTTTGGCTGTCGTGACGAAGACTTCAAGTTATAAAAGTCGTTCTCTTTCGCCTGATTATGTGAATAGTTCTTCCAGATGCATAAAACTATCACTTATTTATGTATGTCCTAATTAATCACAATTCATAATTCCCCATTCAACTATGTTTGTTTTGCTGAGTAAGGAGAGAGTCAAATGAGTCAAGTTGTCAGCCATTAACCCCTTGAGGCCCAGAACGTAATTTCCTTTGTAATTTCACCACCATTAGATGATTTTTAGTGAATATAAGCAATGTGTTTATAGATATGACCTGTTTAGTATCCTTGTCCACTAACTTATTTGGTTTATTTAGTTACTTTTCGTAATTTTATGGCTAACAACAGACGATTTTTCATAGCAAAGGAAAGATCTGGGCGTGAAGAGGTTAAGATGTATGTAAGACTGTAAGTGTGAGAGGCCAGACATACTAGGTGAAAGGTTAGAACAGGGAGGTGGGCGTGTGTTCATTAGGGTGTTAGTTAGGGTATAGATATGTGGTGGTTGTTAGGGGGGGGGTGTAAGGTTGTTAAGGAGTTGTGTGAGGGTGGTGTAAGGTGTTGCGTGGTGGTGAGGGGATGATGGCTCTGGTGCACGCCTGGCATTTGTCTCCTATCACACTCTGGTTTCTCTCTCTCTCTCTCTCTCTCTCTCTCTCTCTCTCTCTCTCTCTCTCTCTCTCTCTCTCTGTCTGTCTGTGTTTGCCTGTCTGTCTGTCTGTGTTTGCCTGTCTGTCTGTCTGTCTGTCTCTGTCTGTATGTCTGTTTTTTTTTCTCTCTCTCTCTCTCTCTCCTCTCTCTCTCTCTCTCTCTCTCTCTCTCCTCTCTCTCTCCTCTCTCTCTCCTCTCTCTCTCAGCTCTCTCTCTCTCTCTCTCTCTCTCTCTTCTCTCTCAAAGGAAAAATACCTGAACATTAAATCCGTGGGCAGAAACTTTTAATCTTACGTTAAGACAGAGGTCGGCAACCCAGATTTGAGAAGTCAGTTTCTTCAAACTTGACAGAAAAGCAGTGCCGATGGAGCCACAGTTTAAATTATGAATGGAAATTACGAACTAGTACAAGTATTCATCCCAATATTTCCTAGACTTATAACCTAGGTGGTCACATACACTATTGTACTGCGGCTAGCTATGTCTGTATTTTATCTTTCTTTTTTTTCCGATAATTTGGACATTTTTAAGTAGGTGGCAAGAGCCGCACAGGTCTCTTGAAAGAGCCGCATGCGGCTCTGGAGCCGTAGGTTGCCGACCTCTGCGTTAAGAGAATGGATTGCCTCAGTAATTCTGCTTCACACACAGTAATTTGCAAAAGTGTTAAGACTTTTATCTCCCACCTCCACGCCTGGCCATTCCCCCCCTCCCCCCCGCACCTCCTTCGCACTGGATCGCCCTCCTTATCCACCAGGCAATAAAAATAATAAATTTTTATCGTGTGTTTAAACTCTGATGTCTTTTATGAACGACACTTTTGGTATGACTTGATATGCAGTAACGACCTTGAAATGCCTAGTCCTGCGTTGTGTGGTGGTGTTAAAAGGGAGAGAGAGAGAGAGAGAGAGAGAGAGAGAGAGAGAGAGAGAGAGAGAGAGAGAGAGAGAGAGAGAGAGAGAGAGAGAGAGAGAGAGAGAGAGAGAGAGATGTATTAGTATCTCAAGGGCGTGTAGTTGTAGTGGACTGCGTGGTAATGAGAGCAGCCTAGGTGGTGTACGTAGGTAGGTAGTACTAGTACGTAGGTGGTAGGTGGCACATAGGTAGCGAGCGGTCTAAAAGGCAGCATGTAGTAGTTAAAACACGTCCTCTTGAAGGACATGCCCCGGTGAGTGATATAAGTTACCTCCTTGTTGACGATGATGCAGGGATATAAGAATACTCGAGTCGCCGTATGATGATGTGTGTATTTGTATATACACGTGGAGGGAGGCCAAGACAAAGGCCTAAGCGGGCAAGGCCGCGAGGAGCTTCTCTCAGGCAGTCGCTGTGGGTGAGTGGGGTTGGGTCAGAGGCAAGCCGGCTGACCTGCTGGCTGACCTGGCTGCCCCGTAGATAAACAAAATACAGGCGCCAAGCGCAGCGACAAAGTACTGGCGCCAAGCGCAGCCGGCGGTTGCCAGAATATCAACATTTAACATAACACCATTACATTCCTCCCCCCATGAAAAAGAAGAACGTGCCCACACGTTATACCACAGACAGGGACGTGAACAATAGCAAGTGAATATGTGCATAATTGCCACACAGCAAACATGGATGACAAGTCATGCAAAAACATGTAAATATCAAGAGAGAGAGAGAGAGAGAGAGAGAGAGAGAGAGAGAGAGAGAGAGAGAGAGAGAGAGAGAGAGAGAGAGAGAGAGAGAGAGAGAGAGAGAGATCCTGTTAAGTAATGGTTATTGAGTGACATTAATTCAGCATTTAATCACCTTGTTATCATCATATCAATCAATCAATCATTGGGGGCATACGCCGGGGGGCGCGTCGCCTCGCCCACCCTACGACACCACTCCCGGGGGTCACCACGCGCGAGTTCCCATGCAGGCTCCTTTCCCATACCAAGCAGCTCTCGACAAGAAACATCAACTTGCCCCAGCCACGAGCCTTGTGGGCGCCCCCTTGGCCTCCTCCACGCAGGATTGTCTCTTACAGATACAACCCGATGGGAAGGATCGGTTTCAGGGTAGCGTGCCACATGCCCATATAGCCGAAGTTGGCGCTGACGGACTATGCAGGTAATAGGCCTCGATTCAGTCTCACGGTGCAATCGCTGATTTGACACGTTATCATCCCAGCGATACCCCATGATTCTGCGAGGACACTTATTACCAAAGGCATTGATTCGTCTCTTCAAGTCACTATTTAGTGTCCATGTCTCACAACCATAGAGTAAGACAGGGATCACAAGCGACTTGAAGATCCGGATCTTTGTCCTTCTGCACAGGTACCGACAACGCCAGATACTCCTGCGGAGCGAGTCCATAACACCGTGGGCTATGCCAATCCGCCGTAAGACTTCTTGACGTGACCCGCCGTCATTATGGACTGTGCTACCAAGGTATGTAAAACTTTCCAAGATCTCAATGTCCTCGCCACACGCATGAACAGACTGTACTGCTTCATCTAGTAAGTCTCCAAACACCTGGACCTTGGTCTTGAGCCAGGAGACCTCAAGTCCCAAAGGCTTTGCCTCCTCGTGCAGCGCCTCGAGAGCCATCACCAGGACCTCCAGCGACTCAGCAAAGATTACTGCATCATCGGCAAAAACAAGATCAGTGATCTTGGTGTTACCGACGGATGCTCCACAATCACTTTGATCTACAACCTTGTCCAATACCCAGTCCATACAAGCGTTGAAAAGTGATGGGGCAAGGACGCACCCTTGCCTCACTCCTGCTATTCCCGGAGAAGACAGCTGGATTGCAACCTGCCCCACACTTACAGCTCTCGAGTCCCAGAATACGACCAGTGTATCTGACACAATAGTCCTTGCAGGAATCCCTCGAAGTCGCTAGATAGATCACAAGATGACTCACGATGCACTGAGTCCAGAAAGAACTGTCTTGAGATCAACATTAGCCGTGCAAGCTGCATCCCTGCCGAGAAATCAGCGTCGGCAGCTTTCCACCATGGACCCCACGGAAGCGCTAGGATACGGTCCGTTGTTGACTTACCAGGCGTGAACCCAGACTGCTGAGGTCTCTGATGCTTCACCAGATGACTGCGAATCCGTGTCAGAAATAGATGGGCAAGCACCTTGCCTGGTACGCTGAGCAGTGTAATATCGCGGTAATTGTTGCAGTCCTGATGGTCCCCTTTCCCTTTCCAGATAGGGACGACCAGCCCCCTTTTCCAGTTAGGAGGAATGGTACCTGATTGCCACACGGCAGTCAGGACAGCATGCAACCCGCGGATTATTGCCTCACCCCCAGCTTTGAGGAGCTCCGCACTGATATTACATACACCAGCTGCCTTTCCACCCCTCAACTTTGCTACAGCCTGTCTGACTTCGTCAAGAGAGGGTGCGGTTTCGTCAATGGGAGGATCGGCATCCACTGCCTGTAACCCAGTGGTGTGAAGCTGCTCAGTTGGAGGGTCCACCGTGAACAACTGCCCAAAGTACTCAGCCCAACGAGCCATCTGCCCATCCATGTCCGACACGAGGTGCCCATCTGAAGTTCGAATAGCACTCACCCGAGAAGGAGACTTGGAACGGAGCTTCTTCAGGGCTCGGTAGGCGGGTCGGAGGTCATTAGCGTTCAAATGACCCTCGACATCCTCAGCGAGACTCCTGACATACCTCTCCTTGTCTCTCCTTAGGAGGGTTCTAGTCCGGCGTGACAGAGCCCTGTGCTGGTCCCGGTTCCCAGCCAGCCTGGCAGCGCGACTCTCCTCGATTTTCTCCAGCGTCTCCGTCGAGACAAAACCACGCCTTGACCTCGGGCGCTCCCCAATACACTCCCTGGCAGCCTGTAGAGTTTCTTGTTTGAAGGTATCCCACAGTTCTACAGGGTCCCCGAGAGCTCCGAGCACATCAAACCGATTTGAGACTGCCACCGCATACTCATGAGCACATGTCAAGTCCTTCAGTTTCTCAAGATGAAACACAGTATGGTTACCTCTTGAGATTCTTCTGAACTTGACATGAAGCTTAAGTGTAGCAACAACAAGTCTGTGATCTGTTCCAAAGAACTCAGCACTCCGGTAAACCCTGCAGTTCTGGAGGATCCTCCAACGAGTACTAACGAGCAATGGTTGCCGCGATAACTTTTTTTTCAACTTGCGATAACGATAAAACGATAATTTTTTCCCCAACATGCGATAAACAATAAACGATAAAAAATTTCAAAACCCAACCTGCGGTAAGCGATAAACGATAAAACGATAGCGATAAAAAATTTTAACTTGCGATAACAAAAGCGATAAATGATAAGTGCCTTTATTTAGTTGAAATATTAAAAAAAGCATACAAACTATTTTTCCACAGTGAAAATTAATTAAACTAAACAAAAACTCTCACTAGAACCAGTCTATGGCCTACAAGTTCTATTCCACATCAGTCTCTCTCTCTGAGTCACACTCTCCCTTCGTAACAAACAAAACAAAAAAAACGTAACAAAAAATATTTAAACGTCACGGCTACGTCACCAATTCAACAAATCATACAAATGTTGGTCTAACGCGTTCTGGCGGTCAACTTCTTGGGCAACACGAGTTGAAAAATGTTGACCAGTGGTTAACTGTACAAATGTTGTTGCCACCTCTTCATTTAATCTATCTAATTTATTAAGTTCTTCAATTTCTTCTAGATATGCACCTCACAGATTAGTACCAGAAAATGGTAAAGTCGTACTTGATACTACCAATAGTACCAAATCTGGCACTTTAGTACCAAGATTGGCAACCCTGACTGGCGCACTGCAGCTGTGATTGGCCAGCTACACACACACACACACACTTGGCAGCTCTCATATGAGGTTTTTCAGGTCTGAAAACGTCAGGCGGGCTGTTGTGACTATTGCCGCCGTGCACATTTTCTAATTTTTACAAAAGTCGTCTTTGAATTTATCGTTTATCGTTCCTCTTTTTTTGGGACTAGCGGTAAGTGAATGAGCGATAATTTTAGAAAACTTTGCGATAAACGATAAACGATAAAAGGTTTGACCTCAGCGATAATTATCGTTTATCGTTTATCGCTCATTTTATCGCACGCGGCAACCACTGCTAACGAGGATGTGGTCGATCTCCTTAAGCTACGGTCACACTTGACATTTTTACCCGTGGACTGGGCGGTTTTGCGTGGGCTGGGAGCAGAGCTACTTCTGGGCGCCCATAGCAAGTGGTCACACTACTGTCTGGCCGCGGCGCCTCCCAGCCCAGTGCTAGGCAGATCTCAAATCAAAGCAAACGCGACAACGGCGTCTCTTAATACCAAAATATACCGTAATACACCGAAATACATGACAATACACTAAAATAAGGTATCAAGAGACATAATACATACATTTTTAAACGTGTTTTTGGGTTTTATTTCGGTATATTTCGGTGTATTTTGGTATATTTTTTAGGTGTATTTATCGGTATATTTTTTTGTATTTCGGTATATTTCGGAATATTTAGGTGTATTATTTTGGTATTTTTCGGTGTATTTTGGTTATATTTTGGTATGTGTTTAGGTGGTGATATTTTG
>JACEEZ010019078.1:0-10787 GCA_016584305.1 Chionoecetes opilio | reverse complement strand
CTGATGGACAGGTTCTCTCTCATTTCACACCCTCAGTCACAACTAGACTACCATTAAACGCCGATCTGCTGTCAGGAAGCGGGAAGTAATTAAGTCAATCAATAAGCCTATCAATGAGTATTATCAGTATCACACTCTCTTGTGCTTATGCTTTCCTTGGGTTGGAAAAACTCTAGAGTCCTTTTCCGCCCTTTTTAGTGGGCTTTTTTAGGGTAAAATTCTAGTGTTTCCATACTCTCCCACTTCCCCCAAACAAGTTTGGGGACCTGTGTGAATGCGGGGTTTTCGGGTGGAAAACAAATTAGCATCGGCAAAAACGAAATTTAAGAGTTGGGGAGGGTGAAAAGTTCCCTAGATCTAGGGTAATTCTTATATCTAGAGAAATCAAATCAACCCAAAATTAAACCTAACCTAACCTAGCATGAGCTGGGTTCGAAAGGGAGAAGTAAATTGTTAACATGGTACCTAGAACAGTCCCCGCCGTCGGCTATCAGGTAGGCTTTTAAAAAGTGGAACTGTCTTCGAAACTTTACACGTCGCGAGTGTTCCACTATCGGCGAGAGTTCTCGGTTGGTGTTTCGGCGAAAATTTCCATAAACCGTGAACATCTTTAACGATTACAAAACACCGAATAATTAAGTTGGGCTCATATTATCGTGTTACTGCCGTATCTATAGCCACGCCTCTCTACCTACTGCCGTATTTATAGCTGTTCGTCGTCACTGGCCCTATCTATAGCCCTTGCTATATCGGTATATTTAGTGTTTCCCCATACTCCCCCTTTAAACCCCAAACTAGCTTGGGGACCTGGGAGAATGCAGGATATATGGCTGGGGTACAAAAAATGCGTCGCAACCACTTTTTTTTTAGTTATGGAGTTATAAAAATTCCCCAGATTAGGGAAAAATTAAAGGATTTCTTCTGAGTCCAGAGACGTGGATGTATACACAAGCGGCCGCCTACGGCAATATAAGTAACTTTTAGGGGGCTATAGTGGGGGTTAGATTTGTAACTTTAGGGGGTTAGGTTAGTAACTTTTAGGGTTATAGTGGGGTTAGGTAGTAATTTTAGGGGGTTTTAGTGAGGTTATGTTTGTAACTTTTAGGGGGTTTTAGTGAGTTTGGTTAGTAACTTATAGTGAGGTTAGGTTAGTAAAATTTTAGGGGGTGTTTAGTGAGGTTAGGTTTGTAATTTTAGGGGTTATTGGGAGGTAAGTTTAAAACTTATGACATATCTTATGTTTAACATATAGTTATGTTAGTTTAGAATCAGAAAAAAGACGCGCGACTGCCCTCTATATATGTGGATCAACGGGCGGCCGCATTTGGGGGGCGACCGACGTGTGAACCCGACGATCCTCCCCAGAATGATGACCGAAGTGTCGAGAACACACCAAACACCCGCTAGGAGGTTAAGGGAGGTTAGGTTAGATTTGGTTAGGCTAGGTTAGATTTGGTTAGGTTAGATTAGATTTGGTTGGTTAGGTTAGGTTAAACGGGGGTCAAGCCCCCGCTAGGATTAGGTAAATTTGGTTATGTAAATTTCTCTAAATATAAGGAAATTACCCTAGATTTAAGGGAAAATTTTTAAACCCCCCCCAAACAATAACTCTTAAATTACGTGTTTCCGACGCATAATTTTTTTTCCCCGAAAAAACCCCGCATTCCACAGGTCCCCAAACTTTTTTGGGGGAAGTGGGAGAGTATGGGCAAACACTAGAATTTTACCTTATATTTTTTAGCACTCATTTTTTCCCCCGTTAAACATTTTTATACCATAATCAAATCAACAAATGTATTCGTACACTTTATTTCGTCTCATTACATTCTTTAGTTAGCTACTGTCAGAGGTTTCAGGGGGGGGGGTCACCGAACAGGCAGGCACCGCTCGGGATCGAACCGAGACCTTCCACTTGCCTGGGCGGACGTGCTACCGTTACACTACGGTCGCCTCCGCGTGACCAACCCACACATCCTCCCCTAGGCTCCCCGAAGCCCGGTCCGGGAATGTGTAAATCGCTTACCTCGATCCTACTCACTGCGCCATGTAGAGGTACGGGGTTTACCGAAAAGGCAGGGGCCACACCGTTACTTATATTAAATGTTGTTTCCTCCGCCCATTCACATCCCACATATACAATTCCCTGTAAGTCGAGTAAACTTAACTTAGTAGTTAAAGGTACTGAAATTTCAAGTACAAGAAATTTGTAACATTGAAATATTACCGAAATAAAACACAACTTTGTTTTGAAATATCGTGGAATGTTCAGGGAATTGTCGCTGATAGGAATTCACGGCAAACACCACTTATAACTCGACGACGCAAAATGTTCTTTACCATTTATTTGTTCATTCTCTTTTTTATACGAGCATCTACCATTGCCGCAGACCAGATCAAGCATGGTGATTGATACACTGCAGAGTGCTGATGGTGTCTGCATGACATTTTATTCAAGGTACTTAATTAGCTTTACATGAATTATGTTTTTGCATAAACAATGGTTTAGTTGCTTTTCATAATAATTAGGTAAAGATTGTTTAGGGAACCCTTCTTATGCGGAAAATATCACGCCGTTATGTGACTGTTATTTTTATGTTTTTTTATCACGAAGATATTGTTTTACCCTCAATCAGTCAGCACGTTCTTTTCCTCAACAGAGCAGTAAACTAACTAACCTGAGTAACGCGTGAGTAATTTTTTTTGCTTTAAAGTGGAATGATTACGTTTTTTTTTGCTCGGGCCATGAATTATTTTTTTTACTTTAAAACAAAAAAAATTACTGATCATTCATGAATACATAACATTATATGCTTCTCGCAGATCCATCACAACATGGGAGTCCGTGACTTCGGTATGTGTAACGTCCCGAACTGAGGCGCTGGTGGCACTGTTGCAAAATTCCAACGCTTGACCATTAGGGATTAAAGTACCAAGTTGGTGTTGGGCGAACCTTGCCTTCAGAATGCAGGCAATGGTATGTATTGTGAGATTAATAAATATGATGGATATCAGTATTTCCTTTGGATGGTTGTTTTTATAATATTTTATTATCACGTGTGTTTTGAATGTGTCAGGCTCTAAAGCTTATAAAAAAATGTAATTGCAATATTATTTGCCATCATAAATTTACATGTTTTTATAATTCTCTCTCCTCTCTCTCTCGCTCTCGCTCTCATCTCGTCGTCCTGAACTCATGGGTGGTGTTCTCAATGCAGATTAAGGCAGCACAGCTATTGGATTTTAGAAAGAATTTGTTCCCGTCAGACTTTTCGATCACCTCATAGTTCATGTATATACCGAGATCAGTGATACCTTTGCTTGCACACATAATGTCTGTTATCGTTATAGGTAGTAGGACTTGTGTGTCCGAAGTAATTAGAGCTTTACATGTCATGTATTTATCCTATCATGATGCAACATTCGGTTACCAGGTGCAATGGCATTTCAGGTATCTTTTTTTCATCAAGACACATCTAACTCACCTATAACTCCATACAATGCCTCTCTACATGTTAATGTACATTGTCTTGTACATTCCTTCCATGAAATCCCTTCGAGCTTGTTCTGTTGGATCATTGCTAAGCATGTCTTCCTTCATTCCCCTTTAGCCACTGCTGCACACTCTCTACAATTGTGGACTTTCCTGCACCATGTCCCAACTCCACTTGCTAGTATTTTTTTTATTGAATGCTTCCATATGTAATGTGGAATGCTTTAGTGAACAAGTGACTCAAAATGTACACATCATGATGCACTTGTAAACCTACTCCAACAGTAATGGCCTTCACCTTTGAGGAAACTGTATACGTTGGGATTGTTTTCTTTTTTCTCAGTTTGGAAGAGTTGGGTGGGGTGTTTGTTTAAAAGATGGAAATTGATCGAGAAAGAGATAAAGTTCTAGAAGAGTAAGGTTGATAGAGTTGTTTTCACTAATGCCGAACCCAACCTTTTCAACAAGGTGATAATATTGCTTTCTATTTGATTATGGGGTAAGCACTAATGCCTTGCCCATCCCCACTTTCCTTTCTGTGCCTATAGTGTGTGGTGCCAACTCCATTGTAAACCTGTGTTACTAACCTCTGCACACATTTCTCCTTTGTTGACTCTAACCTTCTAAGGAAATGGCCACCGTATTCACTGACAAGATGGTTCTACACAACTTCTCAGTTAATGAATGTAATCCTATACTAACATGTATGATAAAACTGAATGCATTTTTGAGTAATTTATTACATCACATATACCAAAAAGTTTACAAGCAGTATCTCGCCTTACCTTTATTATGAATTTGTGACTGGGATCATTTTTTGACGGCAATATGAAGTGGTTCACATTATATTCACTATTAACCATAATCCATTATTGTTCCTGACCCTTGTGTCAGTAATAATTTGTCTGGATTAAAAAAGATTTGCCCTATATGTACTACATACATACCTCAATTATCTGTCCTTATGCCAGACATGTGGCTGTTTGCCTCTACAGTCGTTATGTCAATTACATGTACTTAAAAATATTTTGTTGTGCGTCTGGCTTTCATATGTCATGTAAGAGTCATACTATATATTGTAGAATGATTCTGGAACTCCTTCGCAGGCGGCGGCCTTCGTGTAGGCGCGCACTTCAGCTTACAAACCATGACAGTGAATGAGATCGGCAAGGGAGCAGATCCAGATAGAGCAGAGAGTCACAACGTGGCCGTGGGCAGCTACTCCTCAGGCTGGTGTTGGCTCAGGAGAACAACACTTAATCCTGATCGCCATCAATCATTGGAGCATACCCCGCGGGGCACGTCGCCAAGACTCTAACAAAGAATATACCTCGCTCAAGGGTGTCCTGTGTTGCCGTTGCGATCGACGTGCCGCCGTGCCTGCAGGAGTTAACCATTCCTGCTGGCCCACTCACTTGATGCCGAACTGACCTGATTAAAGGTCACACCTGTTTTTATATTGATCCAGACATGAACCAAAAGATTAAGAAGAAAATACAAAACAGACTTCATAATACACATACATATCGAAGAAATGTTTTCAAAAGACATACAAATATCTGTCACACTATACATTTTTTCACAGATTTTCAGGCAGACACCGATAGAAAATAAGAGGCAGGCCCGACAACAAACTTGTCCTCAGGAACTGGGTGTTGTATTACTTTACGCTTCATTCCCATGCAGAGCTAGAGACACGTCTTAGCATCCTTTTCCCGTGTTTGATGTAGTGTAGGGGAGTTTGGGCTGTGGTGGAGTGCCGTGGGAGGGAGGGGTGTGTGTGGGGCAAGAGGAGAGGGTGTTATAGTGACAGCTGTGGTGTGAATGGTGTGGACTGAGAGAAAAGGAGGAGGGATAAACTCGAAGGAACTTTTTTTTTTTCTCTTTTTTTTTTCCCTTCTCTTCATTCATGTCTCACACCATCTTCATCTCCCCTCTCACTAACACTAGTTTTGGTTCTGAAAAAGAGTTAGACGACCTCGAAAACGTCAAAGAAGACCAAGCAACATGGAACACACGAAGACCAGCACCAAGTCTTGACATTTTTCCGAGGGCGTTCTAACTCTTTTTCCACCAAACTATTTACCACTCACATTTAGAGCCTGCATTGCACCAGATTGATAAACAGCATTTTTGCAGGTTCCAGTCTCCCATGCTATCTGGCTCATGGACTTGGCCACCACTGTAACAAGTGCCTATATGTGTCTTCTTAACATGATTTGTCCAGGCAAAATGCATCTGTAGACCTGTGGAGGGGTAGAGGAAGGTGGGGTGATGGTTGAAATTTTAGGCGCAAGGAGCAAGAATGGCAACCCTCTCCCTTCATACATACTCTTAGTGCAGCCTGACGATGTGGAGCACTGTGAGGACGAACCTCCAGCCCATGGATGTCCAGATATACTACAAACCCAAGAAATTTAACACATCACTGAGATAAGGGCAAAAATCTGAAGACGTTGCTTGTCCTAATTTTTTTTTTGCAGTGACTATATATATATATATATAAACTATAATATATATATATATATATAGATATATATATATATATATATATATATATATATTATATATATTATCTATATATATATATATATATATATATTATAATATATATAGATATATTATATATATATTTATTTATTTATTATTTATTTTACAGTGAACAGTATTACAGTATTACCGTATTCCCTAGCGCATCTTCCCTTATGTGTTAAAATGAAAGGCGTATGATACTTAGAGACAGGATGGTAATCACAGCAGAGTGTATATGAGGTGGATGGATATGTACAGGAAGTAAAAATAGGAAGGAAATCCTGCTATGTCCGAGTGTTTGAAAAGGTGACCCAATATCTGGTTAAGTTTATAGTTTCATAATTTTGTATGTTTTGTTGGCCTGCAATTATTAAATGTTGAAATGGATCTCGATTACAAATCTTCAATCTTCTTCATCTCTTTCTTCATGGCTGGTTCACCATTAAATCCAAATGCGGGAATTTTGTTTGTGTTATAAAAAATAAACGAAGTCCCAAAGTGATTTTTGGTGGGGTGCTCTCATCATATACTGGAACCCGACAAAAATATTTTGGCTTGTACTTGAGCATATTGCATTTTAGTAATGTTTTTTTTATGGGTGGTTGGAACATCCATGGCCCGTACCGAGAGTCCATGTGAAGTTGAGAGGGCCCCCGAAAACGGACTTCAGTTGACAGGAGGGTACCGATAAAAGGGGATATTTTTTTCGGAACGAAGAGCAAGCGACGTAGGTCGGCAACAAAGAAGGTCCACCATTCGTGTTCTTGGACGACCGTCCGTCGCTGCTCTTCATCAAACGAAAATATCCCTTTTATGGTACACGCTTCCTGTCAAGAAGGTTTCGCTCGCTCCTGTCAGATGACTCTCGGTACGGGCCCATCCGTCTTAGGCGGCTAATGGTCTGTGCATACTCTAAAAACCCATTACTATATCTGCAATATGGCTTAGAATGTAAAGGGGGGGGGGGGGGAAATATTCCTCAATCAGTTAATATAACAGCGGCAAATGGTCATGATGCCCTACGGCGGGCCGCTGAGCGGCCCGCCGTGAGCCTCTGGCAAATCCCTCCCCCAGCGGCCCTACGTCGTTACACTCCAGTCGGGCCGCGGGAAGACATACGAGGGCCTCCGAGGCTCTACCTTTCTTTGTGTTTGCTGGGTCTGTGAGGATCGGCAGCTTCACACATTTCTTGATTCAGAAGAAATCCAATGAATTTTTTCCTATTTTGGGGAATTTTTCAACACCCCAAACTCAAAACTATGTTTTTCGACGCATATTTTGTACCCCACCAAAAAACCCCGCATTCCCCCAGTCCCCAAGTTTGTTTTTGGGAGAGGGGAGTATGGCAAACATTTGAATAATACCTTTTTTTTTTTACTGTAGTTCAAGCATTACAAGGCACGTGGGTATAAACATCCTAAACTTTCGATTGTTTATTTGCTGACCTGGAACTGTTGCCGTTTTAAATTCTGGTAAAATTCTAGTCCTTTCCCGTCCTTTTATTTTATTTTTTTTTTCATCCGCCGGGCCCTCCACATATCCCTTCAAATTTCTTCAACATAATTATAGAGTGGGGGGGACCCCCCTTAAAACCCCCCCCCCCCATGGCTCCCTAAAATAATATTACTAACCTTACCTAACCTTACCAAAAAGCTCCGATCTAATTCCAATTGCAGGAAAAAACAAAAAAATTTACCTGGATTGGGTTAGGTAGATTTGGGTTTTTTTCATTATTTTTTCCCCACCCCAAAAATTTACCAATTTACCTTATTACCAACCCCTGTTCTGGAGAAGTGCCAGGTGAACTCTAAACCCCTGTAAAACCTCAGGCCCCTAACACCTTTTCATCCACCTCGTACTCGGGCTAAAACCCTATAGGTTGGGACCAATGACAACCGAGGTTCTTTTTCCCTCATAACCACCAGCGTCATTTCTTTCGGTCTCAGTTGGCTCGTACTCTAATCTGCCCACAGCGACAGATTCACTGTTGACACCGAAGTAAAACGCTCATCAAAAAACTTTCCCAAACAGGTTCGCAGATTTTTACATTGGGAGCCTTGGGGCGTCACTCTTCTGACGTCTCAAAAAACATCTTACCCCCTTTTGGGGGAAGATTTTTTTTTTCCCCCGCTTTTTTTTAAAAAATCGTGGTTTTTACGGAAAAAAAGGCCTGGAAAAATAATTATTTTGGTGGATTGGGTGTTTTGAATGTTCTTTAAAACATAATTAGGGGGAAAAAAAAAAGGGGGGTCGGACGTTACTTTAAAAATGGCCTTTCGATAATTGTTTTCCACAAATGTTAAAAATCGTTGCTTTTCTTTTTTCTTTTTTAATCATATAATGGGGACGAAATAAGCCCGCCCCCCAATGTATCTTTTTTTAAAAAAAAACAAGAAAGTAGAGTGATTAAAATTTTTAGAAAACATTTTTTTTTTGTCCCATTCAAAATTCTTTATTTAAACTGACATCATTCTGCACATTTCCCCAAGATAGTTTCTTGATCATAAAAAAAATATACTGTTCCAATGAATTAGAATTGGAAAAATAGTGCCGTAAAAAGGGACCTTTGCATAGTTCTTCCATGTAAAAATCATATTATAGTTGTAATTTTAACAATTGTAACCTATAATATGAAAACCCAAAGCTTCTAGACAAATAGTTTTTTGTGCGATGAAGGGCGGGAAATTTTTTGCCCTTCTTAATTTTTTTGGGGTGTTATTGCTTAAATATGGGTAATAAATTTCATGGGAAATCCCCTCCCAAAAATATTTTAAGTATATGCAAGAAAATAGATTTTTTTTTTTTTGGGACTCAAAAGCAAGCACATTAGATTCTACACAATATGAGTGAAATTTCATGCCTGAATGAACCAACCTTTTGAAACGGAAAAACCTTTTTAAAATCTTCAAAAAAAATTTTTTAAGCCATTTTTGAACAATTATAGAGAGCATATTTTTCATTGAATTCCTCAAACTTGTACTTTGGAGGTAGATACCATTACTTTCTAAAAGCATACCGTAACTCAATTCCCATCATTCTTTGGGGGTGAATGGACGGGATAAAATTGCAACATAAAAAAAAAAAAAAAAAATCATTTTCAAACTAAGGGCCCCCTCAGAGCTCATTCCTTTTACAGTATAGTGGATATGTCAATGATAGCCCAATAAAAATGAACCTCTCTGCAATAATTAAAATGAGATAGAGGGTAACAAAGTGTAAAAAAGATCAAATTGTAGGGGTTACCCCTCTCATCTTTTTGACATACCCCTACCGGGCACTAATTGAAAAAAGTCACCTATGCCGTCAAAATGCAAATATTTTTCAATCCCCAAAGAAGCTTAGTTTTTGAAAAATAGTAATTCAAAATTTTTATTAAACCGATTTTTTCAATTTTCAGCAGTCTGACCTGAAACCCCCAATTAACATATGGCCCAAGCTTTTTCTATCATATACAATTTTTTGAAAAAATTATAGGCAAAAAAAAAAAAAAAAAAAAATCATGCCCCCAAAAAGTATATATGCGACGTTATTTTGAGACGAATTTTTCCGGGGTATGAATTAGCATGATATGAATTGTCCGGTATAAATTTGGGTCCGCGGTATGAGTTGTCCTGTCACGATATGAACTACTGTGTATCATCTTCAGTGGCACATACACATCAGTAGTGATGCTATAATTCGTAATATTTGGCGCCTGGCGACATTATTGCAGCTGGCGACTATACTGTTATCTACGGTAGGGTTATCACTATAACTGTCCAAGGTAAAGAACATTTTTCCTGTGGAAACACTGTGGCAAAGTGTCCGTAGGCAAAGTGTTCGTAGGCAAAGTGTCCGTAGGCAAATTGTCCGGTAGGCAAAATGTCCGGTAGGCAAACTGTCCGTAGGCAAACTGTCCGGTAGGCAAATAGTCCGTAGGCAAATAGTCCGTAGGCAAACTGTCCGTAGGCAAACTATCTGGCCACGCCCGAGGTCCTGCAAGAGCACCTGTTCCTGTGGCTTTGCCCCTGTGGTTCCGCCTGGGCCCCTCTGAGATCCCGGGGCCGCAGCGGGGCTATGATGATCGCCTCGCTTTGCCCCACGGGGCGGGTAAGTGCAAATATACAGGGCCACGACGTCCTACAACACAACCCGCCCCTGTGTGTAATGCCGGAAAATTCCAAGAGTAATGATGGAAATTTCCATCACACGATTTCAGAGTTATATGTCTATGAAAGGAAAGAGAAGGTTTCAATAACCATAGGTTTAGTCTAGACTAAGTGTTGCCTAAATCCAGTATATAGGTGAACAGGTTATTTATTAGGATAAGGCCATTCAAATTATTTCATTTCTCGTATTATCTATCTTTCATGCGTATGCTTCTCTCTCTCTCTCTTCCCCGCTGTGGGGAGTCACCTTGTCGTGGTGGCGGGGCTTGAAGCGTGGTCGACGGCGCCACCTACTCTGGCGGCCTGCCTGCCATTGTTGGGTTCGGTGGCCGTCGGCCTCGTGTACCAAGCGCTCCCCCTTCGTCACTGGGAGGTGGAGCCTTCCGGTGATGTCGCCTTTATGCTTCCTCCCCCTTTCTCTCCTTTCTTAGGGCGATTCTAGGCCCGGTGAGACCCTTCTCTTCCGTCTCACGCTTCTTCTTCCTTTTATACTTCACGCTCCGCTCCCCACGTGTTTGCCGTGCGTGGCATCCTGTATATTCCCCACACGCCCCTCTATCTGGAAGTGAGGGCCCCCGGGGGGGGGTTGTAGTTCCCCTTTGGGGGCAACACGCCGT
>JACEEZ010019077.1:37500-45744 GCA_016584305.1 Chionoecetes opilio | reverse complement strand
AAAGGAAAAAAAAGGGGGGAAAAAAAAAAAAAAAACTAATTTTTTTTCCGGGAAAATAAAATTCTAAAAAGCACTATTTTAGGCAAAAAAAAACTAGTCATGCTAAGAAAAATGACCCGAAGTCCTCTTCTTTTTTTACCCCTTACTTTGAAATCGAAAAAAAAACTATGATCACTATTTTTTTTTCCGGGGGCCTAGAGGGTAAAAAAAAAAATCTGTGTTTTGTCACGAAAAAAAAAAGGTCAGATTCTCTAAAAACAGCTATTCTATCAAAAAAATTTAATTTCGTCTAAAAAGGCGGGGGTCACTGAAACGAACTTTCCATAGTTTTTAACAGTTGTTAGTTTAGGTATTTGATAGACAAAAAAAATGCGCAGGTGGCCTTAGGGAAATTTCTCCCCGTGATGAAGTGATATTTTGAAGGAATTTAATCAAAATGTCAAACTATAACGAAATCATAATGGCATTGTCAGTGACCTCCCACAAAGTTGCAAAGGAAGGGTAGGGTGGGCGCAATCTATGGTCTGAGGCATGTGAATAAAATAAATTTGACCCACAAACATTTGCGCCCAAAGTCAAAAAAACACAAGTCATTGGGTATCAGGTCATACCGTATAAAAGTCATTTTGCCCCTTTGTCCAATTTGTCCCCTAGGACAACCGTCATAAAGGGCTTCCCTTGTAAACCCGATTTTGACCGCAATTTTTATCAAAAAAATGTCGGAGAGAAGGGGGGAAATAGAGACGAAGAAAAGGGGGGGGGGGGAGAGAAAAAGGAAAGAGAAAAAGAAAAGGGAGGGAAAAAAAGGGAAAGCAGAAAAAAAGAAAGGAAAGGGTTTTTAAAAGAAGGGGAGGAAAAAAGGGGGGGGGGGAGCGAAAATTCCCCAGGCAACGTTTTTCGGTGGAAACCAAAAAATTGGGGGCACGCCCCCCCTTTGGGGGTTTGGGGGGTAATATGGTTTGATGGGGGCTGGGGATAATTAAGCTTTAACAAATACATCCAGGGGGTTTGGGGGAAAGGGAAAGGGGCCCAAAGCTAAGGAGGTTTACCCATTTTGTAAGGTCAATTGAGGACAGAAAAAATTTTTTGGGTTGGGTCCAAAGGTGACCAAAATGGAAAAACCCCAAAAAACCCCCCTTGGAGTAAAAAAAACATTTATTTAAGGTTCAACGGAGGGTTTTAAACAAAAAATATAATTTGGGGGGAGAATGAAAAATTAACTTAGTTCTAATAACAATTATGAGTTAAAGTAAACAGAAAAGCGACAGGGCCCAAAAGGGGTTTTCATTTTTAAACAAAGAGGGGTTATTTTGGGTTGGGCCCTTAAGGTCGGACAAGGGGAGGCCCTTAAAACGATGGGATTGTGTGGGATCAAATGATTATTTTAAATTTAAGGGGGTTAAAAAAAATTACCCTCACCCCCGAGAGACGCAGAGTAAATTGGGGCTCTGTTAGAATTTTTTAATGGATAAAGGGATTTAAAAAAGGGGAAAAGGGGTAAAAGTTCTTAGGCTTTTTCCCCCGGGTAAACCCAAAAAATTAACGGTTTTAAAGCTGGAAAAGCGTAGATTTAAAAAGGGAAAAATGGGGAAAAAACCCCGGGTTTCCCAAAAATTGGGGTTTGGTTTAAATAGGGGAATGGTCCCATTTAGACAGGTATTAGTCCCGGAGTCATTGGGGAGCTTTAAAAGGGGAGCTGGAAAAGGTTCATGGTTTGGGGGGATAAAAAGGGGGGAAATGTAGGTATTTTAAAGGTGACAGAATTTCCCCAAAAGGGGGTAGGCCTTCGGGGCCCTCTTGAAAGCTTCCCTTTTTTTTCCTTATGTTTTTTATTTTCTTAGGAGAGAGAGAAAAGGAAAAGGAGAGAGAGAGAGAAGAGAGAGGGGGAGAGAGAGAGAGAGAGAGAAAAGAAAAGGAGAGAGAGAGAGAGGGGAAAAGAGGAGAGAAAAAGAGAGAGGAGGGGATAAAAGAGAGAGAGAAGAGAAGAGGGGAGACTTTTGCCTTTTCCAAACCCCTTAAATTCCCTTTCCATCCTCCCTTCCCCCCCCCCATCTCCCTCTGCCCTCTCTCCCTCTCTCTCCCCCTCTCTTTTCTCCCCCCCTCCCCTCTCTCTCCCCTCCTCTCTCTCTCTCTTCATCTCTCCCCCTCCCCTCTCTCTCCCCCCCGTTCCCCCCCCATCTCTCTCTTTTCCCCCCTCCCCCCTCTCTTTTTTTTTTTTTTTTTTTTTTTTTTTTTCCCCCCCACACACAAAACACCCCACACAAAAACCACCAAAAAACACACCACACACAAAAAAACCCCCAAAAACCCCAAAACACACCCACAACAATACCCACACGTGTGTTGTGTTTTTTGGTGGTGTGTGTGTGTTTTGGGTGTGTTTTTCATCTAGGGTATTTGTTTTTTCGGGGCCCCTGACTCCCTTTCTAACCTCGTTTTCCTTTACAAAATTTTTTTCCCATCATTCCCCTTGTGCTTAGTTTGGGGGAGGCCCCACCTTCGGGAGGGGGGTTTCAAAAACCCCCCGGCAAAACCCCCGGGTCCCGGGGGGTTACCCGGGCGGGTTTGGTAAAGGTCTAAAGCTTACAGAAAAAAATTTTGGGGTTTTGGGGTGGGTGTGTGTCCAACGATGTGGAAAAAAACCACCCTGGGAAAAAAAAGGGCCCTAAGGAAAAAAACCCCCCTGGGACAAAAAAAAAAAAAAATTTTTAAAAATTCTTAAATTTTTTTAAACTTTTTATTTTATTTTTTTGAACACTTCTCTGAATTTTAAAATATTAAAATACATTATATAAATTATAGGTTTTGAAAAATAGGTGTTTTATAAGGGTTTTTTCCCCATGCTACCGTAATTAAAACTTAATTTAGTCGCCCGCTGCCAAAAATGTTTGCCAACCCCCCAAATATACAAAGAAAAGCATTACTTCCCGGTTTTGGGATGTGGTCACTGAAAATGAAAAACCCCAGTAGTTTATATCATACTGTTAATTTAAACTACCCCCGTTTTTAAACTTTTTTTTTAAAGCTTTGTAGCTGCAAGATATCCCGGGTTTTTAAAACCCCTTTCATACCCCTTTTTTTTTTTCCCGGGGAACCGACACGGCGGGAGGACCCTCAAACATTAAAACAGATGGCGCCCTTAAATGAAACCCCCTTATCAACGTCGCCACTCTGTTGATTTTATTTTTGTAATTTGTTCATTTCACCATACTATGACCAATTAAACCAAAATGACAGACTCTCCAGATAGCCCCCCCTTCTGACTTTTCCCGAAATCATGCATGTAAAATGTAAGTTTAACGCCACCACCGTCCCCCCCCCCCCCGAAATAAAAAGAAAAATTTGTCCTTGCGACTTTATTTTTATCACGGTAAAAATGGGGATATACGGGACTCAGCCGAAAAAAACTTCCGGAGACAGGTTTTGGGGAACAAACACAAAAAAAGATTATAATATTTTTTATGATTACTTCAGTAATAAATTGCTTAAATTATATTTTTTCTTCAAATTTTAATGATATTAAACTGAGGTTTTTTTGTCCTATTTCGCACTTTAGCTTAGGGGGTTAGGGGGAAGCAATGGACGGAATACTTAGAAAATGAAGGTATAATAACAGTGTTCCAATACGTCTTTGGACTATGTAAAACTTTGCGTATGTTTAACATTGTCCATTGTACATGCCAGAATTATGCGGCAAAAATTGTTGCAGCAAGCAGAGCATTTTATATAAGAGTTTATTATATATGCTAGCTGGCAACAAGTGACGGTGACCCCACCTGGGTCACCCGGCTGGGGGTCACCAGGGGTACCTGGAACTGTCGCCGATAGGAACTGTCGCCGATATCGGCGACTGTTCCAATTTCTCACGTCGGCGGGAGTTCCAATTGTCGGCGACAGTTCTAGTTCTTGATCTTGATATTACAGTACCCAATATATCATTTAATAAGCTTTTAATCATGTTTCTGCATTCAGGGATTACATACCAGCAATAACTTGAACTATCAAAGGCTTTCAGTGGGAGAAATATACTTGTAAAGTTGTCAAAACCCTTCCCCTTTGACTCCGCCCCTTGAACCTGACCTGGCGCAGAAATCGCAAGCGACGCAAAGGCCGATCGAAATTTTAAAACGGCCTGGGTGTCTTGAAGACACCTTCACCTCCTCTCCTTACTGTTTCCTCTTCATTCCATCCTTTCCTCCTCTATTTCATCATTGATCGAGACAGACACATAGGAAACGAACATATATATATGAGCTTCCGCCAATTACTTGAACTATCAAAGGCTTTCAATGGGAAAATACATGTAAAAGTTGTCTCCCCCTACAGCTGACGCTGCCTCCTTAGGATAGCGCGGAAGAATATTAGAAATATTGTTCCCGCCATTCCCCCCCACTGGGAGAGTCCCACGGGAGTGTCTCCCACCTCAGTGGCCCGAAAAAAAAAACGAGTAGCGAAATTTGAAACCGTATATACTTGCGATACAATTCATACACAATGCTGAAACAGGTAGATTTTTACAGTTATATAACTACTGTGTATCATCTTCATGGACATACAAATCAATAGAGAGTATAATTCGTAATAGGGCCTGGCGACTTGTAGTGGCGCTTTAGTGTTATCTACGATAGTAGTAGTATTTATTAATTGAGTTTATTATGTAATCATGATAAATGCTTTGGGGGTCGAAAACCGAAACGGGATTCTGAAAGGGTCGGTGTATGTGGTGTGTTGTATTTCATTTACCGTAAGATAACAGTAAAGTCGCCACTTGCGTGATGTCGCCAGGCGCCAAAATATTACGAATTATAAGCATCACTACTGATTTAGTGCACTGAAGATGATACACAGTAGTTTATACATGACTGGTATAATCTACCTTTGTTTCAGCGTTGTTTTATGCTGTAGCTGCAAGTATAGCGGTTTCAAATTTCGCTACGCATTTTTTTTTCGGGCGACGTCGACAGCGGTAGGACATCAGTAAATAAAACACAAAGATGGCGACTCTACTGTGTGATAGCCACTTTGTAGAAATTTTGTAATTTTTTCATTTATACCCATAAATATGAACAGATGAAGACACAAAATGACACAGACTCTCTAGATGCCCTTCTAAACTTTCCTTAAAATTTCTGATGTAGAAATGTAAGTTTAACGCCACCCACCTCTGTAAACAGAAAAAAAGTTGTCCCGCGACTTAACTGTTATCTACGGTAGATTATTGTATTTTACAGGGCCAGAGCGATGCTGAATGGCCCGTTCCATATCAACATTTTTCATTCATCCCTAGTGGTTATTTTTGGGCGAAGCAGCCCCCGGGAGGAGCGGGTTTCCAAACCTCGGCTAACACCGAACCATTCACTGCTGGGTGGACGGGGCTCGGGTTTAAGGAAACATGATTTTAAGAATCTGTTTCCGCTCACCGGGGAATCGAACCCGGGACTTTTCGGTATGACAACCGAGTGTGTGTGTGTGCATCCCCTCTCTCTCTCTCTCCTCTCTTTCTTCTCTCTCTCCTCCTCTCTCCTTTATCTTCTCTCTCTTTTCTCTCTCTCTCTCTCTTCTCTCTCTCTCCTCTCTCTCTCTCTCTCTCTCTCTCTCTCTTCTCTCTTCTCTCCTTCCTCCCCTTCTCTCACTCTCCTCCTCTCTCTCTCTCCCCTCTCTCTCTCTCTCTCTCTCTCTCTCTCTCTCCCTCTCTCTCTCTCTCTTCTCTCTTTAATATATTTATTTATTTATTTATTTAATTTTTTTTATATATGAGCTTCCAGCAATTACTGAACTATCAAAGGCTTCAATGGGAGAAATATACATGTAAAGTTGTCTCACCTTTACAGCTGACGCTGCCTCCTTAAAATTAGCGCGGAAGAATACTAGACGGTTGACAGCTTCACCTCCCTCTCCTTTTTTTCCCCCCCCTCATTCCGCCCTTTCCTTTATTTCATCCTTTATCGAGACAGAGAAATAGGAGCCACGAACAAATATATATGAGCTTTTCAATGGTTTTCCCATTGTTAAAACTGTCTGCACAAATATGCATGATTGGCATGATATTGGGCGGAAGAATGGGTTTTAACCCTCCATACTCAGCTGTGCCCCTCTCCAGGTGCACCAGCATCTCATTAATAGATACTTAGCTCCCCCACTTGCCCAGTAGCTACTGTATTTATTTATTTTGAGTTTATTTATATAACATAATAAATGCTTTGGGTCGATAAATAATCAAACAGGATTTCCAGAGGGGTCTGGTGTGTGTTTAAAATATATTATATATTATATAAATAGATATATATATATTTTATATATATATAATTAAATTTAATTGAGTGTGAGTCATGCATAGTGAGGCATGGGGGGGTTTAATGGGCTCCTCTCCCCCCCCCTTTAAATAGCCGTTTTTAAATAGTGTTTCACCCCTTTCCCGACCTGTCCGCTCCCCTGAGTCCCGCGATTCCCCAACCGGGAGCCTCCCTCCACCCTAAATACCCAAAACCTGTTTCATACACACACACACACACACATACACAGGGGTACTCCTTGGTGTAGTGGTTAGCACGCTCGTTCACAACCGAGAAGTCCCGGGTTCGATCCCCGGACGGAGCGGAAACAGAGGGGTTGTTTCCTTAAAACCCGAGCCCCTGCCCACCAGCAGTGGTGGGTGGACATAGACTACTACTATTACTACTAATATAGTAGTAATAATGATAATGATAATAATAATTTGTATTGAATAATAATATTAATCATGAATATTGATGCAAAAATATTAATTGAATTATGATAATTATAATCCACTACTCCTACTACCTGTATTACTGCTTCTACAAACTAAATTACTATTATTACTACTACTATCAAAAATATATATCATTATCGCTTCCCAAATCTAACATTATAATGATTAACGATGATTTATTGGAAAATACGAAAAGGAAATAGAAGGAGAGGACCCGACCCCCCGCGTGTATAGGAGCTCTTCTGAGTGATTTGTACAAAACATGTATAAATGTAGATTAGATGGGAATGAGTGACGGCCTTAAGTCACTGAAATGATAATTTAGTATATACCTGGCGACTCTCACTTAAGTCGAGCTTCCTGTTTTTGTGTTACCTGCTCTGGTCATATGTGTACCTCACCTGCAAATGTGCTTCAACAACTGCCTGTATTAATTATGCAGGTGCTTTTCATAGGGCTCTGTATCGTACATGGCCAGGCTAAGGTGGGAAATATGTTTTGGTGCATGTATTGTTCCAGTACTGACATTATTAAGTGGCTGAAATCCGCCCTCCCCAAAGTGGTGCATGACTCTATCTCTCTGAACTGTTTTTCTGCAGTGATGCATATGTCAATGACATTATCAGAGAGATACACCAGGTTCCTTTGCCCTTCAATTGGATGAGGAACAGGCATTGTTGCTATCAATTTTGGCCAAGCTTAGGACATCAATGCATGGCTCACAATGTAAAAACTTCAAAAAATTTTTTAGCCACAAATCCTGCAATATATGCAACAATTTTGTTTGCACACCTTGAATGTGGGCGTGGCTTGAATGTATACATAATTTTCTATCTCCTCATTTACCACATCATATAATACATATTTTTTCAGGACATGCTTATTTATCATCTGATGAGAAAAATTAGTCTTAGCATTTTCACACATTTACCGGGCATATTTAATATTGGAATACATAGACTCCAATGGTAAGCAGTTCCCTCGAGCAATGTCCCTCTAAGCCCCAAGGGCCTGATGGCCCCTAAGGGCCTGGAGGGAGATAAGCTTGGAGGAAAAGGGAAGGGGTACGTAGGTCTCTTCTGTATTCTAATCTTGAAAAATGCCCGGGTCAGGTGCATTGTGAAGTGAGGAGAGATGTAGGAGGGGGGGTCTACTCTCCTATATATAAGCCTTGTCACTACGATGTTATTCCGAAGCCGAAAGGCGTTCAAGACCACACCAGTCCCCCGATTTGTCTAGCTCGAGTTTGGTTTTTAATCCTCCAAGAACATGGACTATCCATATGTGTTTTGGGGAAACCGATTGTTTCCACGTCAAAAAAGCGCTGGAGTGTCCTGGCTGTAGTAGATGGATACATCGATATCACACAAGATCACTAGTTATGAATACAGGTCTGTAAAGGGAAAAAAAATCGACAAAAATTTGGGGGTGCCTGTAATGATTGCCTGCCAGTATGCTTCATCAGCACTGGATAATCCACTCACATCGCCTGGTGCGATGTTGAGAGAATGTTC
>JACEEZ010019077.1:22500-32500 GCA_016584305.1 Chionoecetes opilio | reverse complement strand
GGTTCCAGACTTGGGGTTTTCTCCCTAAATTTGGGGGGTTTTTTCCCTTTGGGGGGGAGAATTTTGGCCGTTTGGGGGGGGGACGGGGGGAAATTTGGGGGATGATTTTAGATTAAATTAGGCAAACTGCCATTTATGCTTTGGGTTTTAGCTAAATGGAAATCACCGGTAATGTTTTAAGGGTCAATCCTCGCTCACTCTATTCCCTTCTATCCGCCCATCCACCCCCCACGACTCGACTCAATCATTCACCTACCGCCCTTCACAAATACCTTTGTCTCCTCACTAAAAACCCTTTTTCCACGCCCCACTACTTTCTTTCAACACCCCTCCAGCCCTAAATCCATTCAAACCCCCCCAACCCCAANGGGGGAGGGGAAAAAGAGAGAGAAGAGAGAGAGAAGAAAAGAAAAAAAGGAGAGAAGGGGAGAGGGGAAAAAGGAGGAGGAGAGAGAGAGAGGGGGAGAGGACGTTGAGTCAAGGTCCTAAGGGATTAACAGGGCATGTGGGAGGAAATTTACCTGCGGCTCGCGACCCAGACGATATTTCAGGCACAGGTGAGAGACGCGAACACCTAGCGCTGTTGCCACGGGAATTTCACCCTAACTATAATAATTCAACAAGGGTTGATATATTTTTTTTGTGTGCATTACGGGTCTCATTATACCCTAAAAAGTTGAAGAAAGGACAGGAGCCCTTTCTTCTAGGAGGAGAAAGAAAGGAGTAAAGGACAAATTAAGGGATTAACAAAGGGATGGGGGAGCCGGGGGAATAAAGACCGTTAATCTGGGAGGGGGAAGGGAACCACAGGGCTGGGGAAGTGTTTAGTGTACATTTGAGGGCCCAAACCCTCCATCACGCCATCACCCAATCAAGAGGAAATCAGAATATGACAAGCTCCACCTCGTGGGAGGGGCATGTGGCCTAGCGTTCTTAAATTTTGACTATACCGTAGTTAACACTAAAGGCGCCACCTGCACTAATGTCGCCAGGCGCCATATATTGTGAATTGAAAGCTCACTATTGATGGTATGTGCCACTGAAGATGATAAAACGTAGTTTAATAACTGTATATTCAAACCCTGTTTCAGCGTTTTTTTATGCCTTGTATCTGCAAGTATATTCGGTTTCAAATTTTCGCTACTCGTTTCTTTCTTTTTAAAGGGGCGGGTAGGGTTATTCTTCCGCGCTAATCTCCAATGAGGCGGCGTCAGGGGGAGGCTGTAGACAACTTACAGGTATATTTCTCCTATTCAAAGTCTTTGATAGTTCAAGTTATTGCTGGAAGCTCATATAATATATGTTCGTGGCTCCTATAGGTCTGTCTCGAACAAGGATGAAATAGAGGAGGAAAGGGGTGGAATGAGAAGGGGAAAGGGGAGAATTAAGGAGAGGGAGGTGAAGGTGTCTTCAAAGACCCTAGGGCCGTACTATTGCGATCGCCTTGCGTCGCTTGCGATGCGCGCCAGGTCAAGTCTCCAAGGGGGGGGAGTCAGGAGAAGGGGGTTGACAACTTTACAAGATATTTCTCCCACTGAAAGCTTTGATAGTTCAAGTTATTGCTGGTATTAATCCCTGAATGCAGAAACATGATTAAAAGCTTATTAAATGATATATGGGTACTGTAATATCAAGTCAAGAACTAGAAAATGTCGCCGACAATTGGAACTCCCGCCGACGTTGAAAAATTGGAAACAGTCGCGATATCGCGACAGTTCCTATCGGCGACAGTTCCAGGTACCCACCTCGGGTACCTGGAACTGTCGCCGATAGGAAACTGTCGCCGATATCGGCGACTGTTCCAATTTCTCACGTCGGCGGGAGTTCCAATTGTCGGCGACAGTTCTAGTTCTTGATCTTGATATTACAGTACCAATATATCATTTAATAAGCTTTTAAATCATGTTTCTGCATTCAGGGATTACATACCAGCAATAACTTGAACTATCAAAGGCTTCAGTGGGGAGAAATATGCTTGTAAAGTTGTCAACACCCTTCTCCTGACTCCGCCCCCTTGGAGACCTGACCTGGCGCAGCATCGCAAGCGACGCAAGGCGATCGCAATAGTACGGCCCTAGGTGTCTTGAAGACACCTCACCTCCCTCTCCTTACTTGTTTCCTTCTCTCATTCCATCCTTTCCTCCTCTATTTCATCATTGATCGAGACAGACACATAGGAGCAACGAACCTATATATATGAGCTTCCAGCAATTACTTGAACTATCAAAGGCTTTCAATGGGAGAAATATACATGTAAAGTTGTCTCACCCTACAGCTGACGCTGCCTCCTTAGAGATTAGCGCGGAAGAATATTTAGAATATTGTTCCCGCCCATTCCCCCCCCCCACTGGGAGAGTCCCACGGGGAGTGTCCTCCCACCGTCGTTGTTGCCCGAAGAAAAAAAACGAGTAGCGAAATTTGAAACCGTATATACTTGCAGATACAATTCATAAAACAATGCTGAAACAGGGTAGATTATACAGTTATATAAACTACTGTGTATCATCTTCAGTGGCACATACAAATCAATAGAGATGCTATAATTCGTAATATATGGCGCCTGGCGACATTAGTGCAGGTGGCGCCTTTAGTGTTATCTACGGTAGTAGTACGTATTTATTTAATTTGAGTTTATTTATGTAATCATGATAAATGCTTGGGGGGGTCGATAACCGAACTGGATTTCTGAAGGGGTCTGGTGTATGTGTGTGTGTGTGTATTCATCTACCGTAGATAACAGTAAAGTCGCCACCTGCAGTGATGTCGCCAGGCGCCAAATATTACGAATTATAGCATCACTACTGATTTCATGTGCCACTGAAGATGACTCCTTGGTGTAGTGGTTAGCACGCTCGGTTCACAACCGAGAAGTCCCAGGTTCGATCCCCGGACGGAGCGGAAACAGATGGGTTGTTTCCTTAAAACCCGAGCCCCTGTCCACCCAGCAGTGGTGGGTGGACATAGACTACTACTATTACTACTAATATAGTAGTAATAATGATAATGATAATAATAATTTGTATTGAATAATAATATTAATCATGAATATTGATGCAAAATATTAATTGAATTATGATAATTATAATACCACTACTACTACTACCTGTATTACTGCTTCTACTACTAATATTACTATTATTACTACTACTATCAAAATATATATCATTATCGCTTACCATCTAACATTATAATGATTAACGATGATTTATTGGAAAATACGAAAAGGAAATAGAAGGAGATGAGCCGAGCCCCGCGTGTATATGAGCTCTTCTGAGTGACTGTACAAAACATGTAGATAAATGTAGATTAGATGGGAATTGAGTGACGCCTTAAGTCAACTGAAATGATAAATTTAGTATATACCTGGCGACTCTTCACCTTAAGTCGAGCTTCCTGTTTTTGTGTTACCTGCTCTGCGTCATATGTGTACCTCACCTGCAAATGTGCTTCAACAACTGCCTGTATTAATTATGCAGGTGCTTTTCATAGGGCTCTGTATCGTACATGTGCCAGGCTAAGGTGGGAAATATGTTTTGGTGCATGTATTGTTCCAGTACTGACATTATAAGGGCTGAAATCCGCCCTCCCCAAAGTGGTGCATGACTCTATCTCTCTGAACTGTTTTTCTGCAGTGATGCATATGTCAATGACATGATCAGAGAGATACACCAGGTTTCCTTTGTCCTTCAATTGGATGAGTGAACAGGCATTGTTGCTATCAATTTTGGCCAAGCTTAGGACATCAATGCATGGCTCACAATGTAAGAACTTCATAAAGTTATTAGCCACAAATCCTGCAATATATGCAACAATTTTGTTTGCACACCTTGAGATGTGGGCGTGGCTTGGAATGTATACATAATTTTCTATCTCCTCATTTACCAC
Organism: Chionoecetes opilio; assembly: GCA_016584305.1. Taxonomy (NCBI): domain Eukaryota; kingdom Metazoa; phylum Arthropoda; class Malacostraca; order Decapoda; family Majidae; genus Chionoecetes; species Chionoecetes opilio. Next base: position 28,615 of record JACEEZ010019077.1, on the reverse strand, counting down.
ATCATATAATACATATTTTTTCAGGACATGCTTATTTATCATCTGAATGAGAAAAATTAGTCTTAGCATTTCTCACACATTTACCGGGACAATTTAATATTGGAATACATAGACTCCAATGGTAAGCAGTTGCCTCGAGCAAATGGTCCCTCTAAGGCCCCTAAGGGCCTGATGGCCCCTAAGGGCCTGGAGGGGAGATAAGCTTGGAGGGAAAAGGGAAGCGTACGTAGGTCTCTTCTGTATTCTAATCTGAAAAATGCCCGTCAGGTGCATGTGAAGTGAGGAGACGATGTAGGAGGGAGGGTCTACTCTCCTATATATAAGCCTGTTGTCACTATCGATGTTTATTCCGAAGCCGAAAGGCGTTCAAGACACACACCAGTACCCGACTGTCTAGCTCGAGTTTGGTTTTAATCCTCCAGAACATGGACTATCCATATGTGTTTTGTGGACAACCGATTGCTCCACGTCAAGAAGCGCTGGAGTGTCCTGGCTGTAGTAGATGGATACATCGATATCACACCAAGATCACTAGATATGAATACAGGTCTGTCAAGGAAAAAATCGACATAAATTGGGGTGCCTGTAATGATTGCCTGCAGTATGCTTCATCAGCACTGGATAATCCACTCACATCGCCTGGTGCGATGTTGAGAGAATGTTCTCCCGCCCGTCCCTCACCTCCGTCATCACTCAGTGCAAGCAGCCCGAGGCACACCAGTACCCCGACCCCTCACACGCCACCCCCTACAAGTCCAATAAGTTCGGTACCTTCCCCAGATGTTCTTCAGATGTCACACCACTCGGCTGTTAGCTTCCAGGACCAATCTCCACTTCAGGAGTACAACGTCGTTCTTGATGATCCTGTTCCAGAACTTGAGATTGATGATATTCTTGAATCACCAGCTATCGCCATCCTTCGTGGAGCTTCTCAGCGTGGCAGCGATCTTCTTCTTCAAGATGGTTACACCTATGTCATAGATAAGAATCTCAAGAGTGGTCAACGCTGGAGGTGTTCAGTGAGGAACAAGAGCATCAAATGAAGAGCTGCAATTACACAATTGCATGAAGATACCTTTGTGTGCAATCCCCAGCCACACACGTGTAACTCTAAAGATTGTGCAGAGGCTCTTGTCAAGATCCGGCGCCACATTCGCAAAGAAGCTAAGTGTCGACCTTATGCATCAGCTTCGACTATTGTCAAGGAGGGACTTCAAAAACATCTTCCACAAAATACACCCATCGCTAACCTCCCTAAGATGGATGCACTTATTCGAGCAACGAATAAATGTAGACAGAAAAGAAGACCAAAACATCCCCTTGAACTACAGTTTGAATGGGTTGAGGAGGCCTTACCGAAGAATTTTGTCCAGGAAGACGTTAGAGTGGGTGCCTATCGCCACACCATCCTTTTCACCGATTTTGGTCTACAGCTGGCCTCCCAGGCAAGAACGTGGTATGTTGATGCAACATTTAAGTGTCCAGTCACCCTTCAAGCAACTTTGGGGAATACACGCCTTCATTGCTCAGAACAAATGCATCAAACAAGTCCCCCTTATCCAAGTACTGATGAACCAGAACGCACTATTGGTGATTATTCTGCAGTTTTGGAGGCCATCAAAGCAAGACTCCCAGCTGACGTAAGTCTTCAGAGTGTGATGATGGACTTTGAGACTGCAGTTTGGACTTCATTTGGGCGCATTTACCCTGATCTGCAGTTGAGAGGATGTTCCTTTCACTGGACCCAGGCTGTGTGGAAACGGATCCAGCTTTATGGACTAAGTATTCCATACTACAAGAAGAAAAACACATATAAGTTTCTGAGACAGCTGCTCTGTCTACCTTTCCTGCCAGCAGAGCAAATCCCAGAGACCTTCCATCACCTACACAGTCTGGTCTTGCCGAATCACTCTGACGGTCTCCATCAGCTGTTTGCGTACATAGAGTCGACCTGGATTAGTTCACGACGTGCGGGTTTTACTCCATACCAATGGTCTGTGTTCGGACAGACAGTGCGGACTAACAACGATGTAGAAGGGTGGCATAACAATCTGAATAAACTCTGTGAAAGAGTCGGAGCGAGCTGCAATGCATATGAACTCATTGACGTGCTGTACAAGGAGTGCTCGTTAGTTACCGTGCAGCATCAACTTGTAGCTCAAGAAAAATTAGAAAAACATCAGAAAGCAAGTGACTCATTATTTCAATCAAATGTCCTACGTGCATGGGAGGCCTACAGGCAGAAGCAGCTGTCCCCTAAACAGCTTCTTAATAGGATTGCAGGTTTTCTGTATTCATTTTCAGTAATGTAAAAAAAAAAATTGTGATTTGTACTCATATGTTTTCTCTTATTAATTTATTATTAGTTATATGTATATGCTTTCTTAATTTTTTTAATATGTCAAATATTTTATATACTGCTTATTAATGATAATGAATATTTTTTATGTCTCAAAAACAATGCATCTATTATTATTATAATATATCTTATCTGAATAAATACAAAAAAACAATTAATACATTATAATATATCCTTATTTGGTAGTTTTCGTTATAAGGCAGTATACTTCTTGCAGGGGAGGGGGAGAATTGAGTTTGTGAGAGACAATAATTATGCTTAGCTTTTCACACAGACCAAACAGTTCCACAAGATGAAGGTCTACTTTGAAGGACAAATAATAGTTGTGGGCTACTGTACTGATTTATTTGTGTTTATTATGTAGTCGAAATAAATGCTTGGGGTCGATACATAATTAATCGAACTGGATTTCCAGAAGGGGTCTGATATATATTATTATATATATATATATATATATATATATATATATATTATATATAATATATATATATATATATATATATATATTATATATATATATATTTATATATATATATATATATTATTTATGGGGATTGCAATATAGCGGGCATTTTGTAACATCTCTTTTAAGTCATTGGCCGGTCCTTAATGATGTAAATGAAATTGAGTACACACATGCATGAATGGGTGCATGTGTGTGTGAGAGAGAGAGAGAGAGAGAGAGAGAGAGAGAGAGAGAGAGAGAGAGAGAGAGAGAGAGAGAGAGAGAGAGAGAGAGAGAGAGAGAGACGAGAGAGAGAGAGAGACTTCTATATATCTCATAATCTTCAATATCTCATACTTCCTTCCTCCAGGATCCTCCTCCACCTCCTGAATTGAAAATGATTTTAGGCTCTCACCTGTATATATATATATATATATATATATATATATTATATATATATATATATATATATATATAATATATATATTATATATATATATATATATATTATATATATATATAGATATATATATATATTATAATATATATATATAGTACAGTTGACCACCATTCAATTAAAAATTTTGGTGGTCACTGGCATCTAAGTGACTTGCAAGCATCCTCGAAGCGAATATAATTGTTGTCTTCGCAAATAGTGCATAGGGATGAAAGGTGGATGTAGGTAATGACCTACATGTGTTGAAGGAATTACCACGTGTAAGACTATACCGGCCTCTTTGTAGTTCCTTACGTTGTTATAATGTTTTTAGTTGTGGTGGTCGCCACGCCCCTCCCCGATAAGCACTCCTCCGCACCGCTGAACGCAGTATAAAGTAGTGCCAAAATGTTTCTCTCGATATCAACTTACTAAATAAATCCCAACATCTCACCTAATTAACTTAACCCTTAAAAGGCTATAAAGTCCTCACAGGACATTACGATGCGCAGCGCAGGTGATGTTGGGGGCAAGTCTAGCATTTCTACAACTTAATTAATGTGCTTCAGTAAACGTCGAGCTGTCATGTCTGCCGTCTCTTGTGTTACTATCAAAGGCTTATTACTATTATTTACAAGCATTTTTCTTACTATTGAAGGATTATAGTTATTATTACAAAGATCTTTCTTTGTATGAAAGACTTATATAGTATCATTATCTGGCTAGGTAGCTCTCTAGTAAAAGTTATGGGTGTGTGAGTAATGAGTGGTAATTAAGGTATAGGTGTGGTATAATTATGGTTATAGTAATGAGTGGTATGATTTGACTCCTTTTTTTCACTAAATTGTCCTATTTCCATGCGGATTCTGTCTTTTATTTATGTTAGATAGTTGGCAACACTGAGTTGGCCACCATTCAATTACAAATTCTGGTGGTCACTGACATCTACAACATTAATGACAGAGGCCAGCAAATCAGAAAAGAAATATTGTTGTCTCGAAAAAGTACTTGGGAGAAAGGTGGATGTAGGTAATGTACATGTGTTGAAGGAACTACCACGTGTACGTCAGACTACCGGCCTCTTGTAGTTTCCTTATGTTCTTGACTCAAGTGGTTGTGGGCACCGGGCGGTAGGTCACGCCCCTCCCCGTTAACCCGGGCCTCATCACCGCCGCTCCACACACTTTGAAGTAGTGCCTAGTTATTCTTTTTGATATCAACTTACTAAATAATACCCCACATCTCATCTAACCCAACCCTTATAGCCGACAATCACATATTCAATATACTAGGAGGAAAGGATGGGGCGGTATAGGAAGATATATAATTTCCGCCATAAATTGCCTCCACACGCCACCATGGCGTGATCTTCTTCTTGGGACCTCTACCGCTGAGTATCGCTTCAAACTAGGCGCATCACTGGCTGAGTTGTACCACAGAAAGCCAGATAATGATAATATAAGTCTCTCATACAAAGAAAGATCCTTGTAATACTAATTACAATCCAGCAATAGTAAGAAAAATCCTTGTAAATAACAGAAATAAGCCTTAGATAGTAAAAAAAGAAACGGCAGGCAGGAGAGCTCGACGGCTACTGATGCGCGTCAAGCTGTAGAAATGTCCCATTTGAAGCACTAGACTTGCCCCGAGCATGGGCTTCGTCTGGTTTGGGGACAAACTCTTCATAGAAGACAGTTCCATAAACCCTTTACTCTTCCTTTACATCTATTCCAAATGGAACTGTCGCCGAGAATTTCCGCGTCGGCGAATGTTCCACCGTCGGCGACAGTTCTCGTTTGATGCTTCGGCGACAGTTCCTATCGGCGACAGTTCCATAAACCCCACCTCGTGAGGGGGTGTCGCGCGTCGCAAGTGTGTGTGTGTGAGAGGGTGGTGGTAGTTGCGACCTTGAACGGAAGGGTGGGAGGCTGGGGAAGGGGGCCAGAGGAGCGTGGCTGGGCACTGTGGGCAGTGGCAAGGCCGTCTCAATCTATAACATACAGACGTATTACATACAGATGTATTACATACAGACGGCTTTGGCAGTGGACAGTCGAGCGGGGACCAGGGGTGAGGGTTGAGGCTTGGTAGCGGGATGCAGGGTGTCGCGTGGAGGCGGTGGCGATGGTGGAAGGGGTTGTGTGTAGTTGTACTGTGTATGTTGTGCTGAGGAAGGAACTGTGTGCCTGTAGGGATACAGAGCAGCCCTTGCGACCATCTTCAAGAGATGGGATGGCGACTCTGTAACTGTGTACTGACTGTCTTTGTAGTGAGTGTGGCTTTGATTCATTAAACCCGGACCTGTCGTTTGTGTCTCCTTCGCCCCCCTGTGGTTTGACCTCGTGTACCACTTAACTCGCCCTCATCTTGACACACCGAACTCCTGTAGAAGTCGCCTGCAGAAGTGAGTTGCCTGCAGCGGCTATTGTTAACATAAAACACCTTCTCCTGCATAGCCTATACCTGTAACACCTGGGTGTGGTGTGGTAAGGTCCAGGAGAGGAGGGAACAGCGTAACAATATGTATTCTTTCATTGTGCTTGTGAATGCAGAAGATACTTTTTTATTCTATACTTGAAGCTGTTAACGGTACAAACATAAATATTGTTTCCTACTAGACTAGGTAAGGAATTCCACACCTTAGGACCGAGACACAGGATAGAATTACTGTATAGTGTTGTTCTAAATGGAGGACATACTAAATTAATTAGATTTCTTCTGGTATTATGAGCATGATCTTGTAGCTGGAAAATGTTATCATTCTTTTTTATAGAATTAAATATAGTTATGAACATGAAGTATTTATGGATAAAAGGGACTTTTAATAAATTTAAAGATGAATATATATCCTCAGTTGCATCAGTTGTGTGTGTGT
>JACEEZ010019077.1:0-17500 GCA_016584305.1 Chionoecetes opilio | reverse complement strand
AGAGAAAGGAGAGAGAAGAGAAGGAAAATAGAGAAAGAGAGTGCGTGTGTATGTGTTTTATGATCCCTGGATTATGGTTTGTATCCAGACAGTATTTCCTCTCCAAGGTTTGTGTTTTTCAGGCTCTACGCGCCCAGATGATATATATGTGTGTGTGTGTGTGCGTTTGTGTGTATGTGTGTGTGTGAATAGAATAGAATAGAATAGAATATAGAATAGAATATATTTATTTGCTCAGACTTTATAAAAAATATGGAGCACAGCTCCTGTGTAATATATATCCACATTCATAACAAAAAAATCATCTAAACAGCTTAATCAAAGCATTTACAAATTGTGCTAAATTTGTTAATAATATTACATTTTTGCTCTGCATCAGCATTATAAATTTAGAGTGATTTGGGTGTAACCTGTAATACTCTGGTATGTATCTGCTTCTTAAGTGAATAATGTCCTCATTTTGGCATTGCAACAGAACCTGATATTCGTCTCCTAGTTGTCCGTCATTACATTGAGCACAATAACGCTCTTCCCTGCTTATTTGACTATGTCTTCCACTAATAATTTGCAGCTGATTATTTCCTGTGCGGAATTTAGTTAGAGAGATACGATTAGTTTCATTTTGTTTGGCTAAATACTCTTCAATCCCATAAACTTCTTTATACATCTTATAGCTACTGCAAATGCCTCTGCTTGTTAGGCCCGGTTCACACGTATCGACTTTTCGCCGTGCGCCGTCCCGGACAAGACGTCGTGTCCGTGGAGAGCGCGCCGTGGTATGCAGGACTTTTCGCCGTGAGTCACAGGACACGACCACGGCGCGTCCCCATTCTCTCATTATGGACAGAGTAACTCATATAATATATTAGTTACTCTGATCATTAGTTACACTTGCTGTATACCGGATATCGATGTTTCGCTATTTGAAGATGCGGATGTGATGCGGATATTTATTATCAATATTTGCGGATGCAGATATTTCTAGCCATCAAGAGTTTTAGCCACAAATTATTGAAATTTAAGGATGCTAAGAGATGAGTAAAACTGTATCATTAATATACTATTAAGAAATAGGGGAAACAAGAATATACTAATAAAATTTTGCTACAATTTCAATTTTGTGTGTTACCACTACGCAAACACTGTAACGCATCTGATTTCCTATAAACATCAGGCGAGCAGTGACAACCCGATACCCGCAAACGTCCTAACACAAGACCAATAGATTTACCGTAGATAACAGTGAAGTCGCCAGGACAACTTTATTTTCTGTTTACAGACGTCTGGTGGCATTAATACTTACATTTCTACATCCATGATTTCAGGAAAGTTAGAAGGGGCTATCTGGAGAATCTGCGTCATTTTGTGTCTTCATCTGTGTCATAGTATGGCTATAAATGAACAAATTACAAAAATATCTACAAAGTGGCTACCAAAAGTCATGTCGCCATCTAGTGTTTATTTACTGAGTGTCGTACCGCTGTCGTCGTCGCCCGAAAACAAAACGCGTAGTGAAATTTTGAAACCGTTGATACTTGCAGCTACAAGGCATAAAACAACGCTGAAACAGGGTAGATTTACATCAATTATACTACGTGATTATCTTCGTGGCACAAAAAAAATCTTTAGTAAGTAAATGTAATAATGGCGTCTGGCGATTTTATTGCGGTGGGATGATTATCTACGGTATAGCCAGTAAAAATTGAATGGACCCACCAAAAATTGCAAAGAAACGAAGTTTATTTTCGAAACCTTGATGCCTATGAATATTCCCAAAAGATTATATTTAAAATATTTTGAGGGAACATTTTTTTTTCAGGTTTTTTTTTGCGTTTGGGTTACTTTTTCGCCCCTCCCGCAAAAATTTGGAAATTTAAAATTTCGACAATATCATCTTAATAAAAAACAAACAATTTTTAATTATTTTTAACCTTTTGGGCCCTGGTTATGGAAAATAAAACTGTCACAGAAATAATAAAACAAAATATTACCTATCATTTTTTGCACATCAAAAAATTGGGTTAAATTTAACTTAAAATGGACGCTTATCTTTTAAAACCCTTTTTATGATCCCCCTTATGTAAAATGCAGCAATAAAATTTGTTTTATATATAGCCCCTCCCCAAAATGTATTGCTAGTCTTTTTCAGGAAACGACTTTTACCTAAAGGTATACGGGTATTAAATTTGAAGCTGTGTGAGTTGGGAAATTCGGAAAAAAAATTTTTTGGGAAATAAAGTTCGTAATTTCTAGATTATTAGTAAATAGGAGTCAAGAAATATATTTAGATAGGTAGGCTTACAATATGATAATTAAAATTACAAAAAAAGGCTTATTTAATTGGGGGAAATGTTGGGATACACTAAAAAAAATATGTGCCCAAAATAACTTAGGTCCGTTTCACAAATTAACACGTCACTTCATCTCTTCCAGGTCCCCATCATCAGGCATCAAAAACTTTTACTGTTTCGTCCTGATTTGAAAAAACTACCTCGCACGCCAATGCGAATGTGCAAGGCACCCCCAATTTCCGAAAACCCACAACGTTTCCCACGCAGCCCCCTTCGAGCATCTAAAAAGTTTTAGGAGTCCCTTTGGTGCTGCAGCGAGGTCAAAGAAAGGGGATCACCCGGGTTCCTGTACCCACCCCAGTAAAGTGGATTGATTTTGTGCCCTTTTCCACTCAGAACCTATGGAATCCCCGTAGGCTGGATATTTGGAAGCTGAGCCTTTGCGGAAGACCCGTGGGTGCAATGCTTTCTGTTTGTTGTCCCCTTTTAGCAAAAAATTTACTACTCTAAATTTCGTTTTAAATTGTCTGAGGGTTTTCCCCTCCGTCAACAAACCTTTGCTCGTCCCCTGCAGCAATGATTCACCCTGTGTTGAGTATTCATTCCCGAAAATTAGGGCGCTTCCCGGAACATTTTTTCCCTTAAAAATTTTTTGATCCATTGCCTTTGCCGACCCCAAAGCCCCTTTGAGTCGTTGCATCCCAGGTATCATGGAAAAGAAATGTTTTCACCACAGTCTCCCCCCAGAGCCTCTCGACTTCCCAATGCCCAAGATTGCTTGGATTCAATGAACCCTTTTCGGCCCGACTTTTAATAGGGGCTGTGGCATATTCTTGTAAAATAATGCACAGTAGTATCAACAAGCAGTGTCTTCCCAACAAGAACGTTTTGGTTTTGAAGAACACAAAACTGCATTTTTTGAGTGGGTCGCATCTCCACTCGCATGAAGCACTTCACAATGAGATTTTCCAGTTTTTCCCAAAGGAGTCTATAAATTTGTGCTGTATTCTTTCCGAAAAAAACTTTCCTTTTTGCAGTAAGCGTCATGTTCAAAAAAAAGAACCTTCAGGGTCGCTCACCCCTTTTTCTGATGAGCACAGTTTTTTCGTTGAGGCCCTTTGACGAAGCCATCAAACACGAAAAGATGCCCGTAGTCCCTTTAAACATATTTCAGGTACGGTCAAGAATTTTATTGTACTGTTCACCTGACTGCCACGGATCGCTGCAATGGGGCACCCCCATCTAGTACGTATTGATATCGGATGGTTGATAGACGGCAGGTCCCAAAGGTTTTGATTGGAGGCTAACGCGGCTTATTGGCGGAGGAAAGGAAAATTTTAGTCTCGAACAAAGAAGGGGGATATGCCATAATCAAAAACGATGCTTTGGAAAATCCCCTAATTCAGTGCCAGCGCACAAGTTCTGGAAGAGTAACTGGGGGTTGTTTTATGTCTCCGTCTGGTGTCGTCTTGGTCTCTGACCATAGTTTGGTTTGACTGTTTTTGATATGTATTAAGCACATTTTTACCATCTCTGCCCCAAAAAAAAGGGGGGGGGGGGCCCCCTTTTTCTCCCACGGTTTCCGCGTCACAACTTGCCCGCTTTTTTTGGAAATAACGTAAAAAATTTGAAGAGTTCGTTTCTTAAAAGGGGACCCCTTCATGAAGAAACCAAAGCTTTTTTCTGGGATCAGCTAATATTTTTTCTGTCTAACTTTGATAGACCTTGTTTTTTTCATTGTCGCATACATCATTTCAGTGAGGTTTTGGAGGCGTTGTTCCCCTCTGCACAGACGGGGGTACCTGACCCAGACTGAGCGCTGTGCTCTGTACCCTTTTCCAATGGTCAGCCCACCTGATGTTTTCAGGTCCCATAAGTACTTGCCATGACAAAATCAGAAGCCCACCAGTATCTGTCGCTCGTGGGGACAATTTGGGAACCTTGGGAAAAATTTCTGAGTACTCGGGAGGTCCTTGGGTAACTCTGTCATAATTTGCAAAATTGTGGGGGCATTTTGTGTAGTGCTGTGTGGGAAGCTGCAAGATATGGCAAGGGCCGAGGAATGCAATGAAGATCCAACCCCCTGTTCTTTCAGATTTCAGAAAAAAACGGATAATGCCCCCCTTTTCCCAAAAGTATTGTAAACCACATTTCCCGTTCCTTTGATCCTTCTTTGCATCAACCAAAATGCTTGATTTTTTTCCCCAATGACCTCCATCACCTTCCCGACTCAGTCTGACACTGCTTGTCACCCGACATCAGCCCGCAAACACGCCCCTGCACCTTGACCCTTTTGGGAAGGTGGGCCATGTCTCCACATTTGGTGGGTTTCATCGAAAACCTTTGGGAAAACAAGTTTTTGCTTTGAGGCGGCGTCAACGAGTAGATGTCCACGTATAGCTTTGACAGGGCTTTGAAAATCACATGGGGTTGTAGTGTTGCAGCATATGCAACCCCAGAAGCTCTTGAGTCCTGCCCAGACATAGGGGGAAACCCCCCAAGAAAACTCAGATGTATGGAAACCCCCTAGTCTTAGAAAATCGAGGAGTTTGCTGTCCGCTGGCTCGCTCTTGACTAGGGGGAGAGTTTTCCCCCAAATGGCTGATCAAAAGTCAGTATCGGGGGTAATTATCTTGCGCAGTTTACAAACGAAAAGCAGGTGGAGTTGATGCAGTCCCCCACTTGGATGAATCAATCAGGGGGAGAAAAATTTTTGAGCCCACCCGGAGTTCCCTTGTGTACTCGCATCATTTCCTCCAAGAGGGTCGAGGTGACGAACGTGGCGAAACCCTTTCCCGAGGAGATCAACATTTTAGCTGATTGCGCAGGTCAAAACTCCGGAAACTTCTCGTAGATAAAGGGTGCAGTCCTCCAATGTGATGTGAAGGCTATATTGATTTTCCCCATTTTGCGATATCCCGCTGAAAACAGCTCTACGGGCAATCTGAAAATGTCCGGACTGTTTTTTTTGGGGCACACCGCAATGATGCCCCTGCCATGGGAAGGGGTTTTTCCCCCTTTTAAGGCGATGTCATGGTCAAAATTGCCGCCACATATTGAATGAAAAGTCCAGGGGGTTAAAACCCGGGAATCTGTTCCACTGGATGCGCCTGCGTCATACGTTTGCACCCGGGTTAAAAAAGTATACCCATGTGCAAAGAGCGTGTCTTGAGAAACGAAACCGAAATGGTAGTGATTTGGTACCAGACCCCACAACAGTGGGCTTGAAGGATCCTGGCCCGTGGCTTTTCTGATCGCCTGTCCGAGTGAGCAGATTTTTAAATCTTTTTCCTTTCCCCACAAAGAGCATTTCCAGCAAGGTTTAGTGACTCTGAGGGAAATTGGTTGCAGAATTGACAGTGGAATGTCGTAGTACGGGTAAATTTTCCTAAATTTTAGATACCGTTTTATTCACTTTAAGAGATGCGGCTGCTTGATCAAAAGGGGCAAATTTTCGTTCAGGATCACTTTCTTTGTTTAGATGAAGGCCTGAAGAATCGACGAGCCACACCCCTAAAAGCACAACATTTGGTTTCCATTTATTTGCAATTATGACTTATCACCCAAAAGATGAGAAGGTTACCTTTATGTAGAAAACCTTGCATCACAGCCAGTGCTACTAGGAAGTCCTCCATTTTTCCCCCAATAAAACATTTTGGGGGTTATTCACAAACATTTTTTTAGGTTTGTTTAGAAAGCTTCATTCGATTTGGTTTGGTCGACCCAAATTTGTTTTTGGGATAAGACGCCCCCCGATTGGAAATTTTAGTGGAACTGTTTCTTTGCGAAAAAGAGAAAAGTTATGGTATACCGCTTGCTGCGGTAGATCGCCAACAACGCAATTCTGCTCCCCACTGTATCTGACCAATTTTCAATCGTTTTCAAGGCGTCGCACAGATTTGGGAATCGAATGTTTAACATGATAAATATTTTTATCCTTTTTCCCCCCTGGTATTTTCGGATTACACAGAAAAGACAGAGTTCGTAGTAAACGTGAATCCAAAGAACGAAGGCACCTCCCTTTGTCGCATCAGACAAAAGTTTTCGCTCAGAGAAAATTCAATGTCTCTCACTTACAGAACACCCCCGGAATCTGTATGAAAATGCCTGTCCGGGTGGACTTGGCTTCTTCCCACGCTCACTTCCAGCTTTTTGATCCCCGTAAACCTTTATCCCTAGGTACTGGGGTTTGGGCACAGGAGAGGGGTTTTTTCAAAAGACGCAGTCACCCCTGTTTCTGAAAAAGAGGAAACTTTGGATTCTTTGTTTTCCCCTGTTTTCCGACAAATGTACAGTTATAACATTTTACAAATACAAAATACAGATACCCCCAAGTTTTTTAAGTTAACGGGTAAGGGTTAACGGCCCCCTTTGGGACTAATGAAATGTTTAAAAAAAAAATTTAAAAAGTTAAAAAAAAAAAAAAAAAAAAAAATTAAAGTTAAAAAAGTAAAAAAAAAAAATTTGTTTAAAATTTAAATAAAAAAAAACCTTAAACAATCCTACATTTAAAAAAAATACTCCCAACATTCACAATGACCGCAGGTATCTCTCCAAATTTTTAAAAAATCGGGTAAGTGGTTCGCCCCCCCAAAGGTACTAAGAAATGTTAAAAAAAATTGAATGTTAAAAAAAAAATTTTGTTGAAAATTTATGTTAAAAAAAAGTTACAGAATTTTTTTTTTTTAAAACTTTAAATAAAAATAAAAACCTTTCAATCCTATTAAAATAAATACTCCTTAATTTAAAAAAACCCCAGCGTTGAACTGTCCTTGCACACCCATCCAATTCTCACGGGAAGCGTCATCCCCTTCGTTTAAGCCCTCTTCAATCTGAAAAAAAAATTACAAATCATTAGAATTTAGTATAATTTCATATTTTCTGGGGTCAAACGGTTTTAAAAAAATTGTTTTGTTTCTATTTCAATTTTTGGGGGTTAGGGGTAAAAAACGGCTAAATTTATTGGGACTGTAGGGACTGGTTGTGGCCTCTTTTTTTTATCTGCACAAACATCCCGAATATTTCCCCTTAAATAGTTTCCCCATTTTCCTTTTCTTTTCTCTCTCTCTCTCTCTCTCCTCTCTCCTCTCTCTTTTCTTCTTCTCTCTCCCCTCTCTTCTCTCTTTCTCTCTTCTCTCTCCTTCTCTTCCTCCTTTCTCCAGCCCCAGTACAGACCCGTAAACAAAATAAATATTAAAAATGGGGTGGGGTTGGGGTGTGTGTTGTGGTGGGTGTCGGGTGGGGGGTGTGTAGTTGGTGGGGGGTGGGTGTGTGGTTGGGGGTGGGGGGGTGTGTGGTTGGTGGGGGGTTGTGTGGGGGGTGTTGTGGTGTGTGTGTGTGTGTGTGTGGTGTAATTGGGGGGGGGACAAAGGGGAAAATAGAAAGGATAAAAAAAAAAGAAAAACAAAAGGGTATTAAAAAAAGTCCCGTCTTCAGACTTTACGCGTATTAGCATAATTATTTTTATTTCATTTTCTTATATTATTTTATCTTTTTCACATTATCATTATTATTTCATTTGAAGGGGCAGGAGTAATTCAAGAATAATATAAAATTTTTGACATTAGCATCCTAATATTTTTCGGCAAAAAATTTGGTTTTCAATAGTAAGTTTTTGATCCCCACCCATCTCGTGAATTTTTAAATAGTATGTTTTTTTACTCAACACCATCTCGGTGAATTGTTACACAATGTAGACATATAGGTATGTACAATTACACAATCGGCGACCTTGAGTGAATGGTCAAAATAGTATTAAGTTATTGTACTCATACACCATCTCGCCCCCGTGAATTGTTCAAACTAGCTATAGTATTGTACTCATACACCATTCGGGTGAATGTTCACAATAAGTTAGTTATTGTACTCATACCACATCTCGGGAATGTGTTCACAATATCTATTAGTTATTGTCTCCTACACCATCTCGGGAATTGTCACCATCGTATAGTTAGTAATCAACACCATCTCTGTGATTGCATTCCACATCGCCTCTATAGATGGAGACTCTATATCACTAATCATAACTAGATACACCATCTCTGTGAAGTATGTTCACCATTGTTCGTATCGAAACTCTAGTGCCATAATAGCATACCAGCAGACCATAGCTCCGCACATTCTATAGCAACTCTAGATGCCAAACATCGAACAAGAATTATCGCTCGCCAAGTAGAAGTCGACAAAACCTCCAGTATTTCTCCTTCTCGCATTGGAATCATGCAATAGGCATTTCTCTCATACATAGTAGCCATTCGCTCAGAACCACATCTACTCGGCTGAACAATGTGGATACAGCAACAGCTCTTTATCGCTTCACTAGGTACAACACACTCTTCTGGAAGTGTTCACAATAGTATAGTTATTGTCCTCCGTAAACACCTCTTGTGTACATATAGGCTTACGACCCACAGCGGCTCATGTGTCTAGAGCCGCTTCGAGTACCCCTAAACAATCTCGGAATTGTTCAACAATAGTATAGTATTGTAACTCTACACCAATGGTGATTTCCAGCCCTGCCGCTGGATAACAAAGAGTAAAAATATGTAAAATCTTCCTAAAGTTAAGTTTCTATATTCATCCACACAAATGTTTGCTTGTGTTTTCCTAGTTCGACAGTAATAGCATCATTTCTATAGTTAATTAGCGTTTAGTTTTATTTTATGATAATTATTTTCTATTATAAAAAAAAATCATTCAAAAATGTTATGATAAAAAAAATTATCCAAAACTCTATTAAACTATCTTATCTAAGTAGGAAGAATGAAAACAAATGAACGTTTTTTATGTGACACACCGAATGGCGAGTCACTTTATAGTACAATGATAGGAAGTCCCTATTTCAGACAATTCCAATGAATGATACATCCAAAGTATTCCTTAAAACCATCAATTACACGCCACAAATTAACTACAAGACATAAAACATGATAGCATTGCTAGATTATCAAACAATCAGTATAGGATTACCAGTATTAGTATTATGATACTATTTGAGAACCCATGCGATTGTCAAGAGATACCTTATAAAATATAGTATTATATTTATACTTATGTACAAAATTCACCCACACACACTGCACACAACACAAACACACTTACAGTTACCCCCCCTGCAATGGTGACAGGTGCCCGACGACTTGCCCTTGGTGGCAGTGGCGGCAGCCCAATCTAGCTCTCTCACACACATCAAAAAGAAAATGATCTTACCACACACACACCACACAAACACACACACACACACACACACACAGACACAGACACAGACACAGACACACACACACACACACACGACAACAGACACAGACACAGACCACACCACACACAGGACACAGAAACACAACACACACCACACACACACACACACAGGACACAGACACAGACACAGGAACAGACACACACACAGACCAAGACCACACACACACACACACAGACACAGACACAGACACAGACACACACACACAGACACACACACACACACAGACAAACACAGACACACACACACACACACAGACACACACACACACACACCACACGGACACGACACAGGACACACACACAGACACAGGACACAGACACAGACACAGACACAGGACAACAAACACAGCACACACACACACATCAGAACACACACACACACACACACACACACACACAGGACACACACACACACACACACACCACACAAACAGACAACACACAGACCACAACACACCCACACACACACAACACACACACACACACACACAAAGACACAGACACACAGGACACGCGACACAGACACAGCACACCACAACACACACAACACACACACACACACACACACACAGGACACATACCAGACGCACACACACACAAAACACACACAGAACAGACACAGACAAGACCAACACACACACACAGACACACACACCCAAACCACACACACACACACACACACACAGGAACCACACACACCACACAGACACACACACACCACACACAACCACACAGACCACAGACACACAGACACAGACACAGACACAGACACCACACACAAACACACACACCACACACACACTGGCCCACACACAAAACACACTTACATACCCGAAAATGGTGACAGGGCTAGCCCGCCGACGCCACGCCAGGGCAGTCGACGCACGCGCGTGCAGCCCATCAGCTCTCCAACCACAAAAAAGGAAAATGATATTCACAACACACACACACACACAAACACCACACACACACAAACACACAGCACACAGACACAGACCACAGGACACAGACCACACACACACACACACAGACACAGACACAGACACAGACACACAGCACAAACACACACAGACATCAGACACAGACACACACACCACACACAGACACAGCACACAGACAAAGACACAGAACACCACACAGACACAGACACACACACACACACACACACACCCACATCAGACACAGACACAGACACAGACACACACACACACACACAGACACACACACACCACACACAGACACCACACAACACACACACTACCACACACACACAGGACACAGGACACACACAGACAACACACACATCACACAGGACACACACACACACACACACACAGAGACACAGACCAACGCCACAACCACACACAAGAACATAGACCACACCACCACACATACACACACACACAGACCACAGAACACCACACCACACCACACACACACACACACAGAACAACCACACACACCACACCACACACACACAAAGACCACAGGACACAGAACCCACACACACAACACACAACCACACAGACACACATACACGACACCAAACAAGACACAGACAACACACACACCACACACACACACACACCATGACACACAACCACACACACACACACATCAAAGAACACAGACAACACACCTGACCACACACACCACACACACACACACCAGACACACACCACACACACACACACACACACAGACACACACACACACACACAGACAAACACACACACACACAACACACACACAGACACACACACACAGACACACACACACACACACACACACAGACACACACACAACACACAACACACAGGGACCACAAAACATACAACACAGACACACACAGACACACACACAACACAACACACACACACACACACAGACACACACACAACACAGAACACACACAGACACACACACACACACACAGCACACACACACACACACACCACACACACACACCCACACACAACAGGACACACACAAAAA
The DNA here is from genome assembly GCA_016584305.1 of Chionoecetes opilio. NCBI lineage: Eukaryota > Metazoa > Arthropoda > Malacostraca > Decapoda > Majidae > Chionoecetes > Chionoecetes opilio. The sequence continues at coordinate 5,957 of JACEEZ010019077.1, read as the reverse complement.
CACACAGACACAGGACACAGACACACACACACACACACACCACACACAGACACACACACACACACAAACACACACACAAGGACAACCACAAGACACACACACACACACACCACACACCACTTAACCCCTTAACTCCCAAAATTTTTCCACTAAATATATAAAATCTTTGTTGTTAGCCATTGTATATGACGAAAAGTAGCGAAAATATACCAAATTAGCTAAGTGGACAAGGGATATAAATAGATCATATCTATCAAAGTCTTGCTATATTCACAAAAAATCGTCGTATGGTCTACCCAAAGTACCACTGGAACATTACGGTTCTGGGCCCTGAAGGGGTTAAGTTACTTCCTTTCCCCACCTCGGTCTATGATGTTCTTTCATACCAGAGAGCTGCTAATACCAAAGTCGTTAAATATTTGTGTTTTAAGTAAATAAGTAAGTAAGTTAAGAATTAATTTTTAAGTTAAGTGAATGGTTTAAGTTAAAAATATTTGTTTGAAAGTCATTAATTTTGTATACTTTCTCAGTAGATTAGAAGCCGGCGTCATGACGATTCGTAAGGAAGGTACGGAAAGGAAGGGAGGAACGTGGTGAGTGTTGATTTCCATTGTGTTTCGCTACATTTCAGCCTAATAGTGCCTGTAGGCAGTGACCTCCAGGGGCTGTGATGATAGGCCGCAGGTGGATTGTATAGTGACGCTGTGATTAGGGCTCATGCCGTGTCTACGATGCACTCGAGGTAGAGTGAATGGGCAGCATGTTGGTTTTAGGCCATCGACTGTGCAGAATGTTTTAAGTGATTTTGGCACTCATCGGGGATCGAACTCGGCACCCCGAACATACCATATTCAGGCGCTAACCACTCTGCCATCCGCACGACACACAATGTTGGTGATTGCGAGAGAGAGAGAGAGAGAGAGAGAGGAGAGAGAGAGAGAGAGAGAGTAGAGAGAGATGGACGCGAGATGAGCGAGAGAGAGAGAGAGAGAGAGAGGAGAGTGAGAAGAGAGAAGAGAGAGGAGATGAGGAGAGAGAGAGAGAGAAGGAGAGAGCGAGGAGAGAGAGAGAAGAGATGAGACGGAGGAGGATAGAGAGAGGAGAGGATAAGAGGAGAGAAGAGAGAGAGAGAGAGAGAGAGAAGGAAGAGTAAGAGAGGAGGGAGCGACGGAAGAGATAGACATAAAAAGAGAGAGAGAGTGAGAGGAGAGGAGAGAGAGAGAGAGAGAGAGCGAGAGAGAGAGACGAGAGAGAGAGAGAGAGAGAGAGAGAACCCCCGAGAGAGAGAGATACTTGATAATTAGATAGTTTATGGCTGGTGTTTAATACATATTGTTCATAATCAATTACTACAGTCGTATAAGCACGGTCCATTACCCAAGCTCTTTTATGGACCTAATGCTATTGATAGTTTCGTTGTCTCTCGTGGACTAATGGACTATTGATTATTATACATTGACTACCTAATAATTTTAGGTATGAAAAGAGATAAAAAATACCTGTAATAATAATAATAATAATAGTAATTAAAAAAAAAAAAAAAAAATGCTAATGTAATGGTAATGAACGAAAAAAAAATATGTTGTCTTAAAGTAAAATAATAATTAGACGCTAATAATAATAAACTATGATAACTTGTGATATAATCAAATCAATATAATAGCAATACTGGTAAAAAAGAAGACAATAATTGATAATAATGAGATAATATTAATAGTGATAAAAATTATATTCGCTAAAACAATGATGAGAAAAAAAAAATATAGTATATATAATTATAATAATTATAATAATAGTCATAATAGTAACAATAATATCAATACTGAATATCAAGTAAATAACCTTAATTATAATAATGATAATGATATAGTAAAAAAGATACCACGATTGAAGTAATCTTGATAGTTTCAATAACAAGAACAGTAATAATGATAAAAAAAAACAAACTAGAATATATGATAGATCAGAAGTTAATGCCAAAACTAATAACCATTTCCAAAAAACCCAGTACCCTGTACCAAATATATATACAAGAAATCATTCTAGTACGCTATATATATATATACAAATACCACAATATACATATGATACACAATACAGACTTATAGCTATACATCATATAACACATTACAAGTACACACATGTACACCGTGAATACACATACACACATACATTACACATAAATATTACTCACTTACCACACACATCAATACGCAACCCCACACACATTGAAGCAACAAAAGTACAATAATTAAATATTTCCGATTTGAGTTCTATTTCTGAATATTTCTGGTCTTCACATTGGATCTAAATGACGCGACACGAGCGCGCACGGGAATTCTTGACATCCTCCTGCAGTCGATTCCATACTTTGTTCCCCGAAAAGTAACACTTTGTTGTGCGTGTGAGTCCTACAAAGTGGGAGTCTTGGTTATTATTTCGTCGGTGTCAATATTGTGAGAACAGGGATTCTGAAGCACTGTCAACGTGGGTTGAATATACAAGCTTGTGTACATAACCACAAACAGGTTTGAAGGTGTATGATGTCCATGAAATTTATGAATTTCTTTTCAACAAAGGAGGGGACTCGAGTGTGGTCATATTTTTGTTTGTGATCATGATGCGGAATTTAACTTTTTTTGTGCAACGAATATCGTTATCTTACAGATAAGTTTTGTGTGCCCCACCCCATACTGCTGAAAATATAACATAATATGGATAAACAACGATGACAGGATATTTGTCTTAACAAACAGTTGAATTTAAGAAACTGTCTCACCTATATAATATCCCACAATTTTAGAAATTTTTATGCTTACATCTCTAAATGGAGTGCCAATTTAGGTTTACGTCTATTGTTATTCTAAAAAACTTTATTTCCTTAACTTTGATTTATCTCACAGCCAGCAATTACTAATTCAATATCAGGGGGTTGTATCATAGTGAGTGTGATATCATGCAGTGTGTTTGAGATATTTAGGTAAGGTTTGTGATCAATAACCAGTTTGCCATATATGCCCTAGTTCTGTCGAGTCTAGTCTAGTACAAGAGACGAGCGAGAGAAGGAAGAGATAAAAGAGGAAGGAAGAGAGATAGAGAGCTGAGTAGAGATAGAAAATAGGGAGAGAGAGAGAGAGAGAGAGATGGAGAGGAGAAGAGAGACTAAGAGGAGAGGAGAGACGACGACGAGGAGAGGAGAGATGAGAGACGACTGAACAGCACGCACCGCACGAGAGAATGACGAGAGAGAGGAGAGGGGAGAGAGAGAGCAGAGAAGAGAGAGGAGAGAGACAAAGATGGAAGAGAGAGATGAGAGAGACGAAGAGAGAGAGAGAGAGAGAGAAAATCAAAATAGAGCGAGAGCGTGACTGTATGTGTTTTACTGATCCCTGGACTAGGTTTGTATCCGCCAGTATTCTCTCCTATGTTTGAACTAGGAACGGAACTAGGAACTAGGAACTAGACTCTAGGAAAGAACTCAAGCTATAAGGAAGTTTGATTCTGTTAACGTTATTACAAAGGATTTAATAAAGTTCATTCCATGTAACTTCGATTGGACATGGGAAAGTTGCGAGGCTACAAATAGACATTGATGAAATAATATAATAATAATAATGATCAACGAACTAGGGTGAAGGAGGTGAGAACGGACGATGGCTGAATTGCCGGTAAGTTATGTTCAGCTTATTGTGGTGCCCCTTGTCCTGGATTGCTTTGTATCTTGTTTTCTTGGTTTCATGAGGGAGGCGTGACGTGAGTACCACGTACGATGATTATAAAAATCAGAATACTATAAGTACTGAGTGAGGAAAAATGCATCACTTCTACTTGCCTTCTATTGGCGTGGTTTTCCATGCCTTTTGGTTGTGAAATACTTGCCCTTGCAGTATGTATTGGTATGAAGGACGTTTATGAGGACAGGGTAAATAAGGTGTAACAACAGAGGAATGAGCAGGCGGACATGACCATGTGAAAGCCTCTCTTGGTATCTTCAGATGAAAAAAAAAAGTAGGAATGTGCTCAAAATCGAAACAAAATCATATGAAAGTTCGATTCGTATGAGTTTTCCATAATAGCCAAATAGGAGAAGATATGTAGGTGTGCGTGAAAATTGTATATTATGAATCGATGGTTGAAGATAAGAGAGAGTATAGAGTAGGAAAAGAAAGGAAGAAAGGAGTAAGGAGAAGGGCATGTCTGTAGGAAAGGGATGACGGATAGAGGGCAGTGTGGTAAGGTCGATACGGACTTTATTGACTACTCGAAGACTAAAGAGTGTAGCGTAGGAAAGAAAGGAAGAAAGGATTTAGGGGAGTGTAGTTAGGAAAGAAAGGAAGAAAGGAGTAAGAAGAGTGTAGGCGTCAGGAAAGAGAGAGAGAGAGAGAGAGAGAGGAGAGACGAGAGAGGACGAGAGAGAGAGAGAGAGAGAGAGAGAGAGAGAGAGAGAGAGGAGAGGAGAGAGAGAGAGAGGGAGAGCGATTGAGAGGAGAGGAGAGAAGAGAGAGAGTAGAGAGAGAGAGAGAAGAGAGAGAAAGAGAGAGAGAGAAGAGAGAGAGAAGAGGAACGGACGAAGAGAGAGAGCACGCAGAGAGGAGAGAGAGAGAGAGAGAGAGAGCGAGAGAGGAGAGGAGAGAGAGAGAGAGAGGAAGATGAGGTGGAGAGAGAGTAGAGAGAGGAGAGAGGAGAGAGAGAGAGAGAGAAGAGAAGAAAGGGATACAGGAGCTAGGCAAATAGGTGAAGTGTAGAAGGAAAATAACACGGGAAGTTCAGTTAAGGCAAGAAGGGCATAAGTTAAACGCGTCAGCGGCACAGAATTTGCATGCACGCAGAGAGAAAAACACAGGGTTGGGAGCAGAGAGGGGAAGGAAACACGCGCTTGACCGCTAAAACAAGCGCAGCCCCTCTCCTCTTTTTTTTCTCGGAAAAGAATATCCCGAAGAGGGAAGGGGCAGTGAGGGAAGGCAAAAGGAAAAAAACAGAAAAAAAGATGGATGACAAAACCACTATGCGTCAAGGTTATGTTATGTGGAAAGATCGATTTGTATTTTCTGGTTTATTTTGTCCACACACAAATACCTAATGTAAAATATTGATAGTCGAAAATAATGTTTTAGATTAGTGAAATGATTTTCGCAAGGGTTGTATATCCATGACTTTAACCCTTTTGAGGCCCAGACGTAATTCCATTGTAATTTGGGTATCATTAGACGATTTTTAGTGAATATAAGTATTAAGTTATAGCTCATGACCTGTTAGTATCCTTGTCCACTACTAATTTGGGATATCATTACTTTTCGTAATTGTTTTATGGCTAACAACAGACAAGTTTATATCAGCCAAGGAAAAGATTTGCGCGACCCGTGAAGGGTTACACACGACACACGCACTTAGAATATGATAGTGAATGCCGTTTTTAGGATTAGTTAATGTTTCCGTAAAGGGCACATAGTATCCAGCCTTTTACGAATACGAGTATGGTAAAATCATATATGATTGTGTTTTATCTCGACCTCTTATCATACCCCGCTTAGGTCATGACCCATACCCGGTTTACGTTCAATGATAAGTCTAAATCAATATAATAGAACGCACTATAAACACAAAAACCACCCTATTGGCCTTAGTAGGATTGAAAAGAAAGGAAAAAAATTCTTATTGATTAACATCACACCGAGCTTTGCCCTCAAATTGCGCTCTGACGTGTTATCTGCTTGCCTATAACGCGGCTCACTTGGTATTCCCGCCACTGTCACAGCAACTGTTGCACAAGGCTGATGCCGCATTCACGATCCCCCCCCGGTGGCGGAAATAGTGTTGATGAATTTCTGGGCGCTGAAAAGTGCTGACGATTTTGTCAAACACGTGACGCACACCTCATTTACTGCGTAATTATCGTCTTAGAGAACTGTATAGAAGCAAAGTATGAAGGTTTATGAGTTATATCAGTGGCTGCAATC